>QEOT01003276.1:107890-119745 GCA_003123785.1 Pterocarya stenoptera
GTGAACACTAATGAGATGCTCGTACAGACTCGACTAGGTTCATTCGGACTCATTTAAACCTTGTAGAACACGTGTTACTCATATGATTTATATTTTGTATGATATCTATTAATTTATGTATTTAAGAATGTTATATAGGTAAGCATACGTTTAGTTATATTATATAAGGTGGTCATAAGTATATTTAAGTATGTTATATAGCTTAATAAGATATATTATATATATATATATTCGTGTATTTTATACATATGCAGTTATGCTATCATATAGTGTTTTTAGGAATTTTTTTATCAAAAAATTATCACCCTTGTGCTTCGTCCATGTTAAGATCCGATACCTGTGCTTTTTCTTTCTCCTGAAATAATCTCTCATTAGATCGTTCCACAATCTTTGAAGTTTTTGGCATTACAATCATTCCAAATACTTAACATCAAGTACAGAGGAGCCATCCTTCCGTCTATACCCATGACTCCACCTTGTATAACTTCTAATAAAGATCACATGGCCTCAAGTACATTGAGACCTTAGAAGGCAATAAGGGTTCCAGGAGGAAGAAAAACAAGCAAAGTAATGAGGAAATACACTGACTGAAGGATGGCATGGCATGGCATGGCAAAATCTTTCAAGCAATGCTTAGGATCCTAAAGAGACTTAAATTTTTCAAACAGAAGGATATATTAACAATAGAATATCTTTAAATTTTCATAGTAAAAGGGATTCTTCGGATAATCTAAGCTTCATTTAACATAAGAACCATGCAAGGTCGTGTTGTCTCCAAAAAACATGAACTCACTGTTCTGAAAGCTAGTGAAATGTTCAAAAGTAACTTACAGATCTAAAAAGTCGCATTGAGAAAATTCAATTTATTTTTTTATGATGAGGACCTCCAACAACCGTGCAAACAAGATATATCTTTTACCCAATTAAGCCCTAGACCCATGTAACGTGATCACATCACATGAAATCACATAAATCATTGGCTTTTCACCAATGAGACATGGCCCCGAGAATTATTTGCATCCAAGGGTTCGAACCTTAGACCTGGGAGAAGCATAACCTCAAGATCAAGGACTTTACCATTTGAACAAATTAAATCTATCAAGAGCATTTTTACCATTATGAGATTCTTCCTTGGTCATCATATGGATCTTGAAACATAGCATGATCAAATCATACCAATCATCTACATGTAGCAGAAATAAATGTAGACAATGTAAATAGTGCCTAGAGGACCAGAAGTATTCTGCCACCGAATCAATTATCTACAGGTTCTGAGCACCCAAAAAGTGCAACCCTTTTTCTTTAAAAGCACCATGTTTCTTACCTATTACCTAAAGAAATCAGAACCTTCTCTTGAAGGTACAAAGAAACCACATTTTATTTATACCAAATTCTAGAGGACCATGAAACCCCAATGCACCAGAATGATCCAATGACATCTAGCAGACCTAGAGATTGTCTAGAAACAGACTAAAAGAGGATTTGGATGAGAGTGCCATTTATCAGTTTTCATAAGTTTGAGCGTCCAATGTCATTTTTGGTAGTTTGGAGAAAATGCCTGGTAATTGGATGGTGAAAATGAAATTCTTTTCCACAGCACCAACCCCAAAACTTTCAGTTTTGGTACATAAATTGTTATTTGAGACTTTCATTTTTCTGATACATATGCATGGATGACCAATCAGTTGCAGTTCACCAAACTAGAAGTAACTCCAAATATTGACTCGATGCTAATAATAATGAAATTTGATGAGAAAATCAAACAAAACTAACACAGGCATAACAGTTTTGCAGCCATATGCTACAATTTCAGGTTTTTTCTGATATATACACCGACTGGTGAATCAGATGCAGTTTAAGAGAGTTGTAGAAGCTCCAAATATTTACTCAGATGTCAATAATAATGGAAATCTGATTAGAACATCAAACAAAAAAACTAATATAGGCATTACAGTTTTGTGGCCATGTGCTATTCTTTGAATTTACAATATCCAAAGAAAAGAAAAAAAAAACATGTACGGATCGCTGCCAAGCGGCTCAACAGTTGGAACCAACTAACAATTACAGTTTTAAAGCTTCAACAAGTACAAAACAAAATTAAGATGATTTATAACACAACACTTGGGGGTTTTAAATTCGATTTTCAATATGCACCCCACGAGCCAACTCTACCATTAGGCTCCGTTTCCAATCTGTGGCAAAGCAGCTTAACCCTAGAAAGAAATACTCATTTATCCGTAGTTCCATCTACAACTACCAAAAACACATAAACTACCGGAATGAAATCCTTCGAAAGCAAGCCAAAGTTATGAACAAAGCCAGAAAGGAAAGTCGCAGTCGCATTCAGAACATTCCACAAACAGGCCGCACACAGTGTTCTCAAAACCCTACGAGCCCATCAAAATATAAAACCAAACCTCCAACTCCAAGAATTTAACAAAAAATCCAGTTACAAAGAAAGGGGATTGATCCAAACCTATGATATGTCTTCTCGCACAACATCCTCAGACCCCGGCACCGTGTCAACCAGAAGCGTATCAGAGGGAATGGATTCCTGTTGTTGAGCATTCATGAGGTTCTCCATATCTCGCAGCCTATTCCGAACAACACTCGTGACGAGTACTGCAAGATTAATTGCTCGTATAAATGTGTGTCTAAGTAGATGATAGCATATATATGTGTGCAAGTAGATGTTAGCATATATGCGCGTGCGTGCGTGCGTGCGCGCGCGCGATAGAGAGACCGAGAGGGAGAGAGGGAGAGACAATACTGGCGGCAGTGCCGAGGGTCCAGAGCCACAGGATTTTCAAGCCGGGGCTCTTCTCTCTTGGCATTTCTTATGATGATACAGAAATTCCAGAGTCCCAAGATGCGAATGGAAATAGCCAAATAGGTGGATGTTCTGCTTGGCTTGCCTCTGCCTAATATTGATATCCGAAGCGGTGCAGGGCAAGGCTGCTCCTTTGGGGAGGTTTTGCCGACGAGCACCCCCTGCAAAAGCCTGAGAGGTTTTTCACCAACGCCCTCATAGATTTGCTTGGGCCGTGGGTCTCTAAAGCCCAACATTTTTGGGATCTTTCTTTTCTGAATGAATTCCCATCTTTGCCCTCACAAAATTTTCATTATGTTCCTCCATTTTGGACTAGTTTGGAAAGTAAGATAAAAAGAAAATTTTGTAAATACTAATAAGATAATTAATGAATAATAGTGAGATAGTTTGAGTTGAGTATTTTTTTAGATTTTAGAAAATGAGAGAGAAAAAATTAAATAAAAAATATTATAAAGTTAAAATAGTGTAAGAATATAGTTTTATAATATTATTTTTATTTAAAAATTTGAAAAAATTGTAATTATTTTTTATTTTTTATTTGAAAGTTTGAAAATGTTGTAATAATTAGTTTGAAAAAATTGTAATAATTAATTTAAAAATTTTGTATTTGAATTATATTTAGGAATGAGATGAGAATATTGTGTCTCATCTGAGGCCCCAAACAAGGCCGGTGAAATAATCGGATAGGAAAAAAGACCAGCAATATTGAGGGACATATGTTTATATGGATGTAAGTCTGTGTATGGAAATAAGCTTGAGAAATAAAGACAACTAAGGAGATTCATGTTCACTACTTTTTTTTTTAAACTAAATGGAATTTACATGATTACCTAATATAACTTTCAAATGTATGTGAAGTTGAGTTAAGTGTTTTCGTTTAAATTTATTCTAATTAATTATTGAGTACGATCGTAAATAAATAAAACTACTAAACAAGTTCCTTGAAATCACCTCAATCAAATTCGATTATGATATTAAATGATCCTATCATGAATGCAAAATTATAATCGATAATTAATTGATAAATTTGTACAAAGTTGAGCTTATATAAACTTGAATATTGAAACTATTTAAGTATTTAAAAAGATAACTGGAATTCATGTTTCTAATATTATGTATTGTGTTTGAGTCACTACGAATATAATCATGATATATAAACTACTAGTAAAGATTTTACGTGCAAAGCACGTATGTCCTATTGAAGATGGCATAACCGAGCAGTATATCAATTAGACTAATCTTGTTGGATAATGTGTCAGTTAGACTTGTCTTGTTCGGTGATCCCAAACAAGAGTATTTTATTGTGATGTTCGGAATTATTGAGCAATGTGGTTTGAATGGCATTGCTCAATTATCCTGAACAAGGTTTATTTTCTTCTGATTCTCGAAAATAACTTCAACAACATTCACACTAGTTGTAAAGTTGAGGTATAAAACATCTTGACATACTATATTCTCAACTAAAATTATGAGAGTTATTTTAAATTAACAATTTATCTCTCCCTTCATCCTTTCATTATCTAGAATATGAGTAGGAGTTTGAAAATCTTACACTTCGTTCTTGTCCCAAACAGTGTAGAAAATGGTCAGAGGGCAATGTTTTCTACACCTTATACTACATGCTTCTTCGATCACCATTAGTGTATGTATAAACATCACCAACCACAATTCCATTTTAGATGATCCCTTATGGTGGGCTGAGGCCCTTAAGCAGAAAGTTACCGGCCCATGGCCCAAATATAACCTAAGAACTATCTTAAGTTGAGAAACAGGGAACTAAAGCCCGTACCAAAAATTTGGAGCAGCAAAATAGCACCGTTCCAAACGACTGGTAGGTCAAATTAGACTTTTTATTTTTTTTATTCATATTTTTTTATCATTTTAAAATATTTAAAAAAATCAATACACTAATAGTCACTTCTTTAACTATTAAGTAAAGAAAAAAATTAAAAAAATAAAATAAAATACATGAAGTATCAAAATGAAATGATAAGTTGAATGTATAAAATAATTTTTTTTTTCTTTTTTTCTTACATATGATGATTGGACTTTGGAGTGTGAAATTTGAAGATGTCAAGGGCTAGGTAACTTTTGTGGTGAGTAGCATTCCATGAAATTGGAGAGCGATAATGACGAATGAAGAAGCCAAGAACATGGTGAGTTGATAGGTAAGAATAATGACAGGGTTATTACTTTATTACTGTCTATCTATTACTCTTTTTATATTTTATTTTTTTTATTTTATTTAATAATTAAGGAAGTGAATATTAGTAAAATTATATATATATTTTAGTGATAAGAATGTTAAAAAAAATATTTAAAAGAAAATAATAATAATAAATTAAAAATAAATAAATGCATTTAGGTAATTGATGGGTAGTAACTCTATGACTACGTAAATAGGAGCGAATGACAATGATGGTAAATCGAGTCTGTCTATGTAAGAATATGTGCAACTTTATCAAACTCTTTATTTTTTAATTGAAAACAACTTTATTAAACTCTTAAACAAACAGGACCACTTACATTATTTTCTTTGATGATAAAACATGAATATCTTGATTCAATTTACGCAGTTCACAGAAAAATATGCCAATTCAACAAACGTGATTGATAATGAGAAAATTTAAGATAAAAAATCAACTTTAGAAAAAGAGACATAACTAAACTTATCTTTGAAAATATCATATTTGCAAAACTCGATAATCAAGTTAAAACTAAAAGAGAAGTTATATTTGCAGTCGTGGAGTCTACAAGTACCTTACAATCTCTTTGAAAAAAAAAAATTAATTTGTAAATAATAAAATCTCACTCTTTTTCAAAATAATTAGATAGCTCTTGCATACTCTTCGACTGCATGTAATATTACTCAAACTAAAATTAAAAATGAACAATAATGCATTGCACAAGTGAGGACTAGCATGTACATGAAAGCCGCCCAATGATGATGCAATTAAAGGGTCACCCATGCTAGACTTTGTTTTACTAGCATCTAATGTGTTTCATATGTGTTTAGTGGATATCGAAGACTTTTGAGTTAAGGCCGGAAAGCCCACTTGAGGATGGTGGGCGTGAATCTCTATGCCTCTTAACAGCTTAACATCTACGCCATCTCTCTCATTGACCTTAATGTAATCCCTTATAAAAAAAAATTAAAAATGATCAATTTTAATAATTTATATTCATCTTGTTGACGCTTCTACTTTTCTTATTGGTTGAAAAATTATTAGTATTTTTTATTAATAACGTGTGTTTTGGACTTTTAGTTAGAAATGTGATTGTAGGTAAGAGTCTATGTTAATATGTAAGACTACTCTTATTTGCTTTAATACTTTACCTTACATAACTTGATTTAAAACATAAAATTTAAATTTTAAATCTTATAAACATATCTTATCATTTAAGTGATGTGGATTGTGTGTTTTATCTACCGATTTGATAATAGAATAATTTTTTTTTGGCCGGCCTATTCTATTAGGGGCCGAGAAGGTGCTGGAATGGAAGAGCAAGGTAAAGTGATCGTGTGCAAGTGCTGTGTTGTGTGCAGAAGCAAGATCAAGAAGAGCAGTAGCTATTGGTGTTCGTTGCGGTGTTCAGTTAGTATAATTAATAAGAGGAAAACGGTGTCGTGTTGTAACTAAAGGAAGTCTTTAACAAGCTGCTGTCATTTGGTTTAGAGTAATGCTAGATACAAGCCTCAAATGTACAAGCCTTGTACAAGCCTTTTGTAAAAATGTGGGCCCCATAAAAAAAAGAGTAAATTTTCACACTTTTCCATGGTGATATCCACTTTTTTTATAAAGGGCTTGCACGGGACTTGTGCATATGGGGCTTCTATATATCATTTCTCTTTGGTTTAATGTTTTGTATGGAATAAATAGAACGTAGTCGTTTTGGTTGTAATTGGTCTGGAACGTTGGGTTTGGAACGGTTCTAAACGATGTCGTCTGAGGAAAGAAGTATAAAATGCATGAGTTGGAGGGAAATTCCTCAACTCAGAATATTCATCGACTACCTTACTCCTCTTCTTGATTTCTCTAATCCTCTGGAGATCGACTATCTCGAATCAATCAGGTTTGGGTCCATTACAGTCGGTCTTGTTAGTTAACGTAGTCCCGCCTAGTAAAGAATTAATGTGGGACTTAACCTTAAATCGACCTTTATTAGTTATTAGGTCGACTCTGGCACAATGTGTAATTATCTAAGAAAAGCCTAAGTACAAAGTTTAGAGAGAGAGAGAGAGATTAGTAATATTGCCATCAAAATTCATTGAAAGCATTGTAAATTCTAGTCCCATCTAATAAGGAATCAACGGTGGAATCATTCATCTATATCATAGAGCATAATGATAGAGTACATTACATTTATAGATGCAGTAAATTTTAGAGGTGCCAACCACTTCAATCCATAGAAACTATTGGATTGTGAAAAACAAATTGATTTCTGGGAATGAGATTTTTGAGATGTTAGAAATATATCCTCAAATTATTATTATTTTTTTCAAAATGAATCTCAAAATTTTCAATATAACCCAAACCATTTTTCCTTAGAAAAAGGGTCTCTCTTTTTATTTTTTTATTTTAACTATATATAAAAATAAAATACTTATGAAATTTGGAGAGACCAGTAAATTAATTTTTTCAGAAAATTTGAGTCCAAAGATAATAATGAAGTAGCCGACCTGAACATAAAAGTCAGCACCGAAATTTTCAATATTAGAATACAATATTGTGCATGCAGCATATTTGACTTCTTAGTTCTGTTCATATTTGATAGTTATTTTTAATGTGAAAGTGAGACGCATGCATGCAGTTTTATTAATATTTCATATATATTTGAAGTTGGTGGCACATGAAGTCAGGGTTACTATAGAGGTCAATGACCATTTACAAGACAATTTTATTAGATATTTCTTGAGGAAAAAAAACAATGTAAAAAAAAATTAATTTTTTTCACATTAATTTTTTAACACTTTTAAATATTTTAAAAAAATAAAAAAAATTTACAATATTATTAAATAATATTTTCTTAATCATTAAGTAAAAAAAACTAAAATTAAAAATTAAAAAAACAATTGAAAAAATAAACAGGAGTCGAAAATGGGCTCCCTATCATTTTTTTTTTTAAAAAAGAATATTTTATGCAATTCAATAAAAACGTATTTGTCATTTGGTGTGACTTCTAACATGATGCATTCTATAATACAGATACGTGGTACTTTTATATAAAATCATGTCATGTTCTTAAAAATTAAGATTTCATAACTAGTTTTAATGATGCGATTTTTTGCAATAGGATAGGATATTCAAATTATGAGAGTAACTAGAGTGGATGATTTAGAAATTTATTTTTGGGGATCCAACATATATTCTCATGTATATATATAGCAATGTATAATACATACAACGTTATATATATTTAAGATACAAACAATATTGTCAAAATATCTATTAGTTTAGGGACACAACTTAATATTCATTAATAAAATATTATGGGTAATAAATATGGGTTTTCCCTCTTTAATACCAAAACTTAATATGCTTTAATATTTTAATATAGAAAAATATTAAATAGACTTCAAGGGGAAATATTTGGATTTTTACCAGAAAGCTAAATATTTATTTATTTTTAAAATTTTCTGACTTCAATACGATTATTATAGATTTGTAAAAGGGTACGGATTCAACCCCGCCGAAACGGATTTGGTAGGTACAGGGATTATTTTATTTTTTAGGGGCGTCCCAGTCCAGAATAATATATCTATATTCTTATTAAATTAGTAAAAGTAAAAGTTTATTTTTTTCGGAAATTGTTTTTTCTTCAAAGGCAGGGAAAGGTTTAGGGCTCGAATACGGAAATTATATTATATTATTTTATTATTATAATTTTTTAAATTTTTATATAAAATATAATAAATAATTTAATTTTTTTAAATCTCAAAATAATAATAATATTAAAAAATAATATTCTAATAAAATTTTATTTAATTTATTTAAAACCATCGCATTCTATCTCATATCATCTTAATATTCAAACAAAATCAATAGTTGCCATCCTTGCTGCCAATCAATTTTGATGACCAGTAGATATCTATTTTGAGCTATAAAATATTTATAATATTATATTTATCTTATTTTTTGCCTGGAGAAATAAAAAATATTTCCACTCTTCTTTGCTTAGGATTTTAAAAAATTTTGCTACACATAAATCTCTGTGTTAAACACATCACTTATAATAAAACTCATTATAACTTTTAAAAAAATTAGAATACCAATAATTTTTTACTATAGTTAAAACTCATTATAACTTTTAAAAAAATTAGAATACCAATAATTTTTTACTATAGTTTATGCATAGTTTTAAATACCGTACCGTACTGGCCGTCGGACTGATACAAAAAAGTTACCATTTCGTACCGGCCGATATTTCGGCCTTTAATTTTTTTTTTTTTTTTTTCAAACTATAAGCTCATTTTTTGACTCCCAATTCATGCTAAACTATTTATAATTTATATATCTATGTATATACATAAATTATTCATATATAGACTATTATTTTAAAATATAATTTATATATATACATTTATATATATAATTTATTTACATATCGATTATTCTGAAACGGTACACGAAACGATACCGGTACTGAAATATTTCGTTCCAGTGCCTTGACCGGTACGGCATCCGGTACAGTATTCAAAACATTAAATTTATGTGAAAAAATTCCACATAAGCGATGTATTAGGTGTGGAAAAAATAAAACTTATAAATAGGTTTTCTCAAAAAACTATTAACACCTTTTTAATAAGAGAGATATTATTCATTATCTTTTGATGTGCATAAAATAAATAAAATAACAATAATTTTTTCATTATTTAATGCTTATCAGGATGTTACTAATGAGACACGTAATTTTACAATAGTTTTTACAATTCTATAATATGAAATGGTTGACATTTAATATAGACTTTTTCTTCCGTAACAATCACGTGAAAACTGTAGGTGGGAACATTGTTACTCTATTTTTTTAAAAATTAAAAAAGAGCATAATTTATTATAAAATCAGAAAATTTATTTTTTATTTTTTAAATAATAATACACAGGCAGTGCAAGTCACATGGGAGGCCACACGGAGTTTTTGGTCATAAATAGACGTGTAATCGGTCTGATTTGATCATATTTGATACATTTTTTAGAATCAAATTGGTATATATTGGTTTTAAAAATTTAAAAATCGATATCGAACCGATTCACTATCGAAACTAAAACCTTTTATTTTTTATTTTTTTGGTTTCGGTCTATTCGGATCGATTTTTCAATTATACAGATTATCTATATTAATAATAATATGATGTTTAGATATACTAAACTATTAGTCTATTTATATTATAGTATAAATACATTATTTTATAATAATTAACAGATGCTAGTATAATATTGAATTTAACTATAATCTAGATGAGTTCTAGACTTTTTATATAAGAATATATGATCAAATCTATAAAAACGTATTTACAAAAAATATATATTATAATTTATTATGCCAAAAATGTATTTATCATTGATATAGATATATATCAGAAGTTTATATTAATAATTTAATATTAATGTTTATATTTAAGATTAAAATTTTATGTTATATCACATGTTATATTAATTTTATATTATAAGATTAATAAGCTTGAATAACAAGATTAGAATTTCATGTTATATGAATTAGCAATTTAACATATAACATAATAATATAATATAAAAATTATATATAAAATAAAAAAATTATAAATATATATATCTAGGTCTGGTTTGATTTAAATCGGTTTTCAAAATATAAAAACTAGCACTGTATTGGTTTTGGTTCTAAAAAATCAGTAACGCACCAAACCGCTTGCAAACCGGACCAAACTCATTGATTCGGTCCTGTACGAGTTAACCAGTTTTTAAATTTTTTTTTACACACCTAGTCATGAGAGCCATTTGAAACGGCTAGAAACCTCTTCATTAAACAAAACAATAAATACTTATTTAAAATGAAAAATTTTACTCATCATTCTCAGGCTCACACTACACACTATATATAATTTTTATTTTTATTTTTTTCTCTTACAAAATGTATAGTATATGGATAATAAGTAAAAAAACTCAATTAGTTTAGGAAGAATAAAACTTAAAAAAAAAATTTAAAAGAAAATAAATGTTGTATGTGGTGTGTGTGGATAATAGGTAGCAAAACTCTATTTTATTTTTTTTAATTTTTTAATTTTATTTTTACTAAACTAATTGAGTTATTCTACTCATCATCTATAAATCACACATTTGATAAGGAAAACAATTATTCATAATATGTGGTGTAGGAATTATGAGTATAATTTTTCCCATTAAAGAATTATTATGCTACAATCGAAAATGGGTAACAAACGAATACATTTTTATTTTTATTTTTTAAAAATATCTTTTAAACTCCCTTAAACATTTAAAAAAAATCACAAATTCATTAAAAAATATTTTTTTAACTATGAAGTGAAAAAAAAAAAAAAAAATCCAATCGGTAGCTTTATTCCCTCTACACCTTTTATATTTGCATTCCTAGGTTTTTATTTATTATTTATTTATTATTTTATTTTATTTTATTTTTTCATATAACTTAAAGTTGGGGGATAATAGACACAAAGTGAGATTTTTCCTTTGTTGAGAAAGACTGTTTTGTTGATCATATCCTTTATAACAAAGGCAATCCTCCATGTCCACAATTACATGTAAATCATTTTTAGCCAAAGTATGTGCTACTATAGAATATTGATCTCTCTTTTATGATGTGGTTCACGGTCCATTGAGAAAAATTCTTCAGCTTTTGCTTAATGTCACATGAGTGGTGCTAGGGCCACATAAAGTTTTACACATTTTTTCTACCCAATAGTGTAAACTCTTTTTTTTTTTTTTCAAACATTTTTAAACCCATTTAAATATTTAAAAAAATCATTAAAAAAATACTTCCTTAATCATTAAATAAAGAAAAATTAAAAAAAAAA
>QEOT01003276.1:119755-256592 GCA_003123785.1 Pterocarya stenoptera
TCTTTTTTTTTTTTTTCAAACATTTTTAAACCCATTTAAATATTTAAAAAAATCATTAAAAAAATACTTCCTTAATCATTAAATAAAGAAAAATTAAAAAAAAAAGTCTATAGAAAATAGGTGTACACTTTTTCAATGGCTCTATCATTTCTTATGTCGAGTATCACCATTCCTGCACCAGTCAACCCTTCCTCTTCTTTTTTGATAGCCTGAATCACATGCAATGAATCCCCTTCAAGCACAATTTTTGATAGCCCCAAATCAAGAACAAATATAGAATGTGTGCATCACTCTAATTATACCTTTCTTATCCGGAATAGACTACTAAAACGAAATTAATATTTTATAATTTGATTAGGTTTCATTATTTCTCGTAATCGAGGAATAACTCAATAACCTCTAAAAAACAAAACAAAAAAATATTAGTTGATTAAGTAATGAAATTTTGTATAAAACACTTAAAAATAAGGGTTATAAACCCTAAATATTTGTATGAGTGGTTGATTTCTCATCGGGCGGTTAGGGATGGTCCGACCACCTTCAATATCATGGCGGGTGACAAACACCATCTCTAATAACTATTAAAATATGAAAAATGTTAAATATATTTAAAAAAAACTTACTAAAAACTTATTTCTTCACATGTCAGTTATTAATATATTGAAAATCATAAAATTTGAAATTAAAAAAAAAATTAAAAAAATGAGTCTTGTAAGTAAAAGTAAAAGTACATGTAGTATTACTTTTAAAATATTTATTTTCTATTTTTTTAAAATTAAAAATGTAATGTATAACATTATTTAATTACAACATGCCGCGACCATTTCCAAAGTGGTTGGCTATACTATTTATTTATATTTAACATTTAGGTTGAAAAATAGAAAGATGAAGTTTTTTTTTATCCCGAAAAATTGAGGCTTGAATATTTTATAAAACGAGAGCATCACGTGGTATCATGTAATAAAGAAAAATGTTCAGTGTACACAGATTTTATATAAAGAAATTTATAGATTGATGCAGTTTATACCTCGTTTGTTTGTTTTCGGAGATGAGTTGAGATTAAAGTTAAAAAGTTAAATAAAATATTATTAAAATATATTTTTTAATATTATTTTTGTTTTGAGATTTGAAAGAGTTGAATTGTTTATTTTAATTTGTATTGAAATTTGAAAAAATTATAATGATTAGATGAGATAAGATGAGATTGATTTGAAAAGTTGAATTGTTTATTTTATTTTGTATTAGAATTTGAAAAAATGTAATGATGAAATTGAAATGAGATGAGATGTTTTCCAAAAACAAAAGAAGCCTTAATCTAATTTATTAGATTAAAAATATATTTTTATTATATAAAATTTATATGTAAACTTAACAATTTAGACCAACAGCTTATGGCCTGATGACACAAGATCCATATTTTCAAAATAGAGATTATGACATCATTTTTTTTATAAGTTTTTTCATCTCATCTCATTTCTTCATTATAAATTTTTTAAATTCATACACAAAATAAAATAAACAATTTAATTTTTTTAAATATCAAAATAATAATAATATTAAAAACATAAATTTTAATAATATTTTATTTTATTTTTATTTTTAATCTCAACTCATCTCATCTGTAAAAAATAAAAATAAAAAAAAAAAAAAAGAAAAAAGAAAAAAACGAATCCTATGAATTGGATCTCTAAATGTTTAAAAAAAAAACATCTTAGGAATAAAGTATCCTTTTACGGTAACATATGATGTACCTATAAGCCCAAGATGAGCAGTGTACAACCATGGACCACGGTCTAGCACGAGACGTCTCGATAAGGGTAAAAATTATTTTTTTAAATTTTTGGATTTTGATTTTATTTATATCTTTAATTTTCTTTTAAAAAGTTATTTATAATATTATTAAAATATATTTTCACTAAATAAATAAAAAAATTTATCGACACCCAACTAATGTGAGTAGCATCATTGTTCATCACAAGATTCCCAACTCTGACACTAATCGATAGTTGGCCAAAACAGGAGAAATAATAAAATAATAATAAATTGCAATTTTTGTTTTGGGAAATAATAAATTGCATTCAAAGAAGGCGGACAGTCCCATACACAGAGAGAGAAGAACCCCAAAAAAGTCTGCGACTCCTTCCTACCCACATTCTTATTTCCTACAAGTACCACTGCCACGCCCATAAGAGACACCCCCTTTTGTCATTTTTCTTCATTTTCTCGTCTCTTCCACTTTTCATCGCCTCTCGCTCTCCTCCCCCTTTACCCCAACCCCCTCTCTTCTCTCCTCAAGGTTACTCTTCACTTTTCATATCGCCATGGGGGACGCTCCTGACGCCGGCATGGACGCCGTCCAGCGGCGCCTCATGTTCGAGGACGAGTATATTCCTCTCTCTCTCTCTCTCTCTCTCTCTCTCTCTCCTTTTTTTTCCCTTGTTTACGCCTCAATTTGATATCTCTTAGCTTTTCTTCGATTTGCTCTGTTTTGGTTGCTCAGAAAATGGTGGAAAGGGGATGACAACGAGATATTTTTTGTTTGTTTGTCTGTTTAAGTTTTAAGTTTCATGCTTGTTTGGTTTTTTGTTGTTGTGCTGATTACGTTGTCGTCTGCTTGGTTTCTGAGGAAATGAACAGATGAAACTCAATTTCTCCCTTTGTTTTGGATAGTGAAAAGAAGATGAATTGCGGGTCAGCTGACTGAAAGATTTTTTTTTTAGTTTGGGTTTGGGTTTTTAGCTTAGATTTATGTTTTAATTTTCCTGACTACCAAACGTAATTTCGGTTGCTGCGGGGATGCTTGGAACCAATTCCTGTCATTTTCATTTGAAATTCTGTTCTCTCTACCTACGGTTCAAAAATTAATTCATTCCAGATTTGCTGTCTATTTATCCGCGTGCACGCATGGATACAGACGCACACACATAATTACACGTGCATACATAAATCATCCTTAACTAGGCAGAGCGAAGCATTGAATGTTCACACACATATACACACCGTACTTATACATAAATACTTACACAATTCAAAATTTATTTATTTATTTTCATTTTTAGCTCAATAAAAAGATAGAAGGATAATTTACTTCTCCTGATTTCTCATGGTGGTTTTACTTTTCAGCTCACTTTTTCTAGCACTTGATTTATCGTCTCAATTTTATTGGGTTTATATTACAGGAATAAAAAATTACTACAAGAAACTGATTGAAACAATTGTTATCCAAGGTTTTGTTGCATGGCTGAGAGACTTTAGTATGATAATAGTTAAATGTTCATGCAATTGAATAGGTTCAATGCATATTATGGAGATCTATGGCTACATATTTCTAGTCCTTACTGTTTCAATTAAAATAGATTAAAAAATATCTCAGCCATTTTTTTGTGCTGTGGGTTTCAGACTAATGTCATAATCCACTTTTAGCTGTTTTTTTAAAAGCTTTGTTTTGGGAATTCATAAACTGGGTGAGCTATATTGAACACTCAGAGTCTATCGGCTGTCCATCACCACCAACCTTACCATCTTAACTTTATCCTAGGCTTGTGTAACTACTTTACGTTTCATACTTATCTTATGTAAACTCTTGTAACAAACTATTATATATACAATACACGGCAGCTACTCTACATAATGTTAGAGTTGGCTTTCAGATTTAATTCTTTAAGCTATGTGTATACTTTTTCTTGTACAGGCTGGCCAGTATTGTTGGGCTAAAGCCTTTCTGGATTTAGATTAGCATTTCTGACGGATCCTGAACATTATGTTGAAAACTAATTCTGTTGGTGTCCCTAACTGAACATAGGCCAGATGGTGTTGGTAAGGTTCAAAATTGGCTTGCCCAGTTTTTGACTTTCTTAATCTGCCTCTCAGCATTAGGGCATGTCAAAGGATAAGAGCTTAGAAAGCAGGCTGAGTGCCAAGGAATGTGGTAGCCTGGGTAGAGGTTTTCATAGTGACAGTGTGTATGGCAGTGGTGAAGCTATTATGGCAGTGTCGACTTAAACAATATTTGTTCCTTAGATGGAGTGGTTATGTGCTATATTGTAGCTGGAGAGCTAGATTATGAATGTCTCTTGGTGTCTTGGAATTGTATTTTTTTCCTCAATTGAGGAATTGTGTTTTTTTTCCCCTACACTAGTGTGCCAATTTTACTTCCATTAGTTGGTTATCTGAATGTTAGTTGATTTTATTGTAAATAATAAACCAATACATAAATTGGAGTGCATTATGACTCTAATGCAAAAGGAGAAAGTATGACACACCATGCATAATCACCCTGCTAGTATTGTTTCTTTAGTGTTTTTTGCTGCTACTGAGGATCTATAGTCGAATTCAATATATGTGATTTATGTTAATGCTTCTAAGTAAGATGGGAAGGGGTAAAAAATTGATGTGTATAACAAAGTATGAATTGTGCATGAAAATTATTGCACTAGAGTGAACTGTTGATTGTACAAGTTTGTTTTTCGCTGTTGGTTTATAGTAATTGGTTGCTCAGATTTGTCTTTTGTTAACTTTCATATCATGTTGAATATTATTTTATGAAGATGCTTTAAGCACAACTGGAGCTGCCTTCCTCTTTCCTTCTCTTAAATATTCAAGCTTCATGTGTACTCTTATCATTCATCAATTTTTTTTGTGCGTGCTTAGCTGATGATGTTGTCATATTCCAACTTTCTATAGATGCATCTTGGTAGATGAGAATGATCGTGTTGTTGGTCATGATACGAAATACAATTGTAAGTAATTTTTTTCTGCTACCTCCTTTGTATTCATTGTACTTTTCACCCCTTCCTTTCCTTATTGTTGGGGCGGGGGGAACTTTTAGGTGTTTTAAATATTTACACCATTTGATATCATGCAAACATTTTCTTTCTTCCCTCTATATTTACTTTGGGGTTTCAGGGTTCATACCGTGATAGTACCATTATGTACTTAATTTACTAAATTCTCTTAAAAGAATATGTGAGTATGAATTAATTTGATACAGTGATTACTATTTATCTTTTCTTCTTTCCTCAAGTTTGGATACCATAGTGGGGAAGAAGACTCTTTAATGCTTCAAAGAAGTGAAGTATTTCACTATTCAAATATTCTATAATCCATTTAGAACTTCCGAATACTGTCTTGCGGTAAATCCAAACCTGTGATAACCTTGGCTGGAGGTAAACTGGGATGCTTCTGAATGAAAATGACTTTATATTTTACTAGATGTTGATGAAAATGCAAGGAAATCTATTACTAAGTGTTTTCTTTTGTCTCTCCAGTGTATTCTATTATGCCTCTCTCTCTTTTACTTGTCATTAATAAAAATTATGTTAGAAAAAAGAAATGGAAGCGAACAAATTTACAGCATTTCTGAAGAAGTGATTAGATCGATTTGTGAGCTAGCGAGTCTTTGCTTTATAGCGTTTGATAATGTAGTAAGTATTCAATAAGCCAGTGTAATTTTGACATTATGAGTCTTTTTTATAAGTATTATGTGTCAAATATATGCTCAAAATGTTTGCCTAGTATGCTCAAAACTATACTATCTTTACTATATTTGTCCTAAAAGATGATTGTGCGGCTATTAAATTGAATTTAGTCTCTGATTAAATGAAAAAATATTAATACCAAATATATGATATACATATTGCTAATGCAATTCTAATGAGACACCACTGTATCTGCAGATTGCCTTATATATATTTCTCTCCAAAGCATTGACCTTGATTACTATTACAGAGACAAAATGTTGAAACTATGAAAGAGAGGAAACAGAAGCTAAATGTTGTAATGATACAAATTTTCTTTTCCTTGCCATGGTATTTTAGGGTACCAAATGGTTTTTTAAACTTGTTTGCTCTGTCTTTTTCTCCCTCAACCCCATGCCATCTGTTACATGTTTTTTCCTTAAAAAAACTGCTGTTATATACAATTAGTGGAATCCTTTGTGTATGTAACTGTCGTTTTTTTCTTCTTCGGATCAATAAGCTTGGTTAATTCATTGTTTTACATTTCTACAAATCTTCAGGTCACTTGTGGGAAAAAATTCAATCCGGAAATATGCTACATAGAGCTTTCAGTGTATTTCTTTTCAACTCAAAATATGAGTTACTTCTTCAGGTATGCAATAGAACAGGAGCTTGAAAGGGAAGCCTCAGGCTTATTTGCTGTGGGTACAAATGTTAGTTCGAACCTAAAGAGTACAATTTATGTTAAAAATGAAGCATGTAGCAACAATGATAGCATTTTGTAAGGCTGTGTACAAATACTTTGAATGGAATGGCATCTGAAGATGTTCAATGATTAGAACAAGGCTAGAAGCCGTTATGTGCAACCTGGCTATGAGCCTGTCATTGCAATTGTTTTATGCCTGATATGGTGCATCTTATAATATCTGTGCAAGAAGATAAAAGAGAAAGTATCCAAGACTGAAGAAAAAAGTTGGGAAAGGCAACAAAGGGTGGCTTTTATACAGCCATGCCTTTTCAGCTCCCAGAAAAAAGTTCTTAAGCCCTTTCAAATGGGAGGTTGCCGTGTGATCTAGCAGAAAATTTCACAGACGGAGAATTGAATATGAGGCTATAGCTGTTTTAGTTACTTTGGTTTGATCTTAGACTTTGTTATTTGCAAATGCATTTATCTCCATAAAGTCTCTTTGTGCTTATGATGAAATGTAATTGGATATTTCACGCAACATTAAATAATCTAAGTGATGGTTATATGTCTTTCCACACTCGTTTTTGCTTCTTTCTACATTCTTGTGGCTGGACATTGGTTGAAAGTTTGTGGGTGTTATTGCATGCATGATTTATTATCGTAAATGTTAATATAGATGGTGACATGCTTTACACTGTTTGTTGTCTGTACAGCAACGGTCTGCAACAAAGGTAACATTCCCTCTTGTGTGGACGAATACCTGCTGCAGCCATCCATTATACCGTGAATCTGAGCTTATTCGGGAGAATGCCCTTGGTATGTAATGTGTATATGCTCCATATCTAATGGGCGCCTTTGTATCCTTTCATTTTGACTAAAATCCTTTCTCACCCCAGGTGTAAGGAATGCTGCACAAAGAAAGCTCTTGGATGAACTGGGCATTCCTGCTGAAGATGTGCCGGTTGATCAGTTCATCCCACTGGGCCGCATACTGTACAAGGCACCTTCTGATGGCAAGTGGGGGGAGCATGAACGTAATGATTTCAACTTGTTACTCTCTTATGCCTCATTTGTCCTGAGTTCTATTTTAAATTTATGCGTAAGTTGGGGAAAAACTAACACTTATAAGTTGATCATCATTACTTATCACTGGTAATCTTGTTTGAAACTGTAACTAAGCTAGCTGGTCAACATAGCTGGCAACTTTACCGGGTTTTGTCACCTTGACCTTCTGTTTTTCTCCTGTATTTGCAGTTGATTACCTCCTTTTCATTGTCCAAGACGTTACTGTCAATCCAAACCCTGATGAAGTAGCCGATGTCAAATACGTGAATCGAGGTCAATTGAAAGAGCTGTTGAGGAAAGCAGATGCTGGTGAGGAAGGTTTGAAGCTGTCCCCTTGGTTCAGGCTAGTCGTGGACAATTTCTTGTTCAAGTGGTGGGATCATGTTGAGAAAGGAACTGTCAAGGAAGCTGCCGACATGGAAACCATTCATAAGCTGACTTGAAAGTTTCAGGGCATATACCAATAAAATTCCAAATAATAAGGCATATCCTTGTTGTCTTGCTTAATTCTGTCTTGCTTTGAACCACAACATGTTACAATTTACAGATTGCTATTTAATTTTGTGTTGTGTTGAACTGGCTGACACAAGAGTTGCAATCTGTGATGATTTAAGAGAGCTCAATAAGAATCTGTGCTGTTGTTTAATTGTTGACATGGGATTTATATGTTGTTAACTCGAATTTATTTGTTTTATGGATATTTTGGAAATATCATAGCAACGATGTGAGGTGTATGCTTTGTGATTTTTTAGTAGAATTTAGGAGTGGCTATATTGCATTGTAACTGCAGGCACCATCTATTCCCCACACGTGCTAATTCCTGACTAGAATGTAATTCTAATTCCAACATGTGACTCCAAACGCATCGTAGCATATAAATAAAATGCTGCGTATGGTCTTCAACTATTCTTGTCATCAAACTTCGTCATATAGGATTTATAGATGTTTTTCCTACTTGTTTCTTTCTCCCCAAGACAACTTACGCACTTCACTACTCCTTCGATGGTACAACCACCACTATATCTGAGCTCTTCTGCCATCTTCGTAACAATCCTCCAGCAGTGACAATGACCTAAGGTTTCGGTTGTATCTTGCCAATGGCTGTCAATCGGAGGCGAAGTAAGGAGAGCTTGGATGTGAGATCCAAACTGCTTCAAGCAGACGCATGAAAGACCGGGTGGATCTTAGAGGAAGGTCTAAGTGATAAGCCACCGAGCCCATTTTTGAACAAACTGAAAGGGTCTGAATACATTGGCGAGAGCTTCCAAACTATGATGCATGGCCACTGAATTCTTTTTGTAGGGTGGCGACCGGAGGTAAGCCTAATCCCCAGTTTCAAAGTGTCTATATGTTATCTTCTAATCAACATAATACTTATCTTATCCTGAGCATATTATAGATTCTCCTTTAGAAGGCTCTTGATTTGGTCCCGAATGAGAAACTAGGCATCCACAACGTTAAATAAAGTTAATTCTAATTACTTCACGTGGAGCAGAATTTCGATAAGTCTCGATCTTTGCTCGTCTTATAGCCCATATCAAACTGTTGTGATTGCATCTCTACGTCACTTAGGAGGCTACCAGAGTCTCTCAAAATGATTCCACACTTCAACATCAAGAGTTTTAGATGTTTACTCTAGAAAATTATAGAGAGAGAGAGAGAGAGAGAGAGAGAGAGAGAGAGCTTTGTTTGTACGTTCACTCACTTTTCCATACCCAAAACTAACGTATGTAAGACTTTTATTTAAAGAGTTTCCTGAATGCGTGGATGGTTGATTAACATTTTGATAAGTTAATTAATTGCTTGTGGTGGAGAGTTAATTAACTTCTTATAACTTCCTCATCTATGTGGACACTAAATGGGTCATGGGGGTTACCCATTTACTAATATCTCCCACTTGTCTACAATGGGTGATATGCCCATTAAATTCTCATCTTGATCTCTCAACCAATTATCCCTTATACAAAAAACGAAGCATGTGACCTGACGAGAAGGCAAATGATAGTGTACTATATTAAGTCACAATCTTACTAACATAGTACATCACTTATAACTTCTCATCCATGCTCCATACTATTTTATCTCACGAGGTCAAGGGTCTTTAATCCCCCACAAGTTTATAACTCAAAGCAATTCTTGACTTCATATTATATAATATACTCATGATTATATTGATTCAAAACGACATAATCACCTAGACAATGAGTCATAAAATGACTAGTAAGGAACCTAAATAATTTTCCCTAGATACTTATGTCAATTCAATTATATTTGACCACTTTTCTAGACATGCTTTGCGAGACCGTAGTGTTGTGGCACTGAGATAACATGCTAAAGTAGCAACATCAAGTTTCTATAACATGATTTTGAAAAGAAAAATTTTTTCTCATTAGCAACTATTCACTACCCTACACCCCACACCCTATGAAAAAGCTATAGATGTGGGGTGTGAAAATGAAAAGTGGCTGATCCATAACATTTCTCTTTCAAAAAAAATTTCTACTAGTAATTTTAGTAAGATGATAAATTACTATCTTACCAGCAGAGATATGTTATAGGACCACCTCACCATGTGCAACGATATCTTGAATGTAGTGAAATCAAATTTTTATGTATTTGGTTTTGTCATGATATTTAGGATCCTTGACATATGTCAAAGTTGCCATACTATATCATTATATATCTTAATGGTTTTATTTGTAAGTGTCGTAACACCTTTAGGAAATGAAAAAATCTCCTTAACTGAGGAGCTCACGTTTGAAATTTTCTTGCAAGTGTTTTCTTTTAGTGTGTGAGGCCAAAGCCTATTTTGAAAGTGGGTTTTTCCTTGTTAAAGGGTGTGATTGTGTGTGCAGTAGGCCTAGCTGAAGGAAAACAAAACCAAGCTCCTTTGCAAAGCGACACCATTTGGCCTAGGGTTAAAACCCTAATTTTTTCCTTCATCTTTTCTTCTCTCCCCTCTCCTTTCTTCTCTCGTGCCCCGCTTCTCCCCTGAGCCCCCACTCTCTTCTCCCTCGCCATCTCTCAATCTCTCATTTTTGTCATCGTCCAAGCAACCTTATGAAGAAACCCCCCTCTCTGACCATCTTCCTCTTCATTCTTTTGGCCCCTCTCTCTCTCTCTCCCCCCTCCCTTTGGCTTTGGTGTTACAACCACCATATGTCGCCGTTCGACCTCAAGAATGAGCAAATCTGCCATGGATCACAGCCAGCCACTTAGATCCATTGTCACTCGGCATCCTTGCCAACGTCGATTGTTGTCGATTTTGTTTCTCAAATCTGTCAACCTCTATCTCTCATAGCTCCTCCGTCGCTGCTCATCCCGCCATCCAACGTTAGCCATGGTGGGCTCCTTTTGATCTCGACCTCCATCCCCCAAATCTGTCTTTTCTCCCTCAGATTTTCTCTCACTCTCACTCTCACTCTCGCTCTCTGTTTCTCTTTCCTAGGGTCCCCTCGATGCCATCATTCTGCCGTGCCTTCACACTTCCTTGGCCGTGGCGGCACTCACAGAACCTTCCTTTGTAGATCCCCCTCTCTCTCTCGATAGTGCACGACTAGGGAAGCCTAGCTCAGGCACTGATTTCCCTTTCGCCGTGAGACCCTGTTGAGACACCCCAACACCCTTCTCTCTGTTTCTCTCATATCTCAACCGCTAGCCATAGCTGCCATTTGCCAGCCACAAGCCACCACCACTGTTACAACAAGTCCCATTGTGATACTCGATTGAAGCATCACCGTACACTTCACTGCCACCATGGTACTCTGCTCCTCTAGACACTACCACACGACGTGTGCGCACATGCTCACGGGATACCTTAAGCACCGCACTTGAAGGTCCACCTTAGGCAGAAACATTATACTCACCTAGAAGTCCACCTTTATATCCATTGTTATTAATTTTCTCAAGAATTTAGAAAGGTCCATCTTTTCGAGGATGTAACTTAGTCCTTTTATGGGTTGGGAATCTTTCTTTGTGTATGTGAACCCAAATCCAATCTCCTGGTTAAAAAATTACATGCTTTTGCCCTTTATTAGCTTGAGAAGCAACCTTTTCATTCTTTTGAACAATTTGAAACCATACCCTCTCATGAAGTGACTTCACCAACTTCGCCTTCTTTTGTCCATCCAAGCTACTCCTGCCATCAACACGTAAATGCATCAAATCTAAAAGAGTAAGTGGATTAAAACAATAAACAATTTTAAAAGGAGAATATGAAGTAGTATGATGCATGGTCCTATTATATACAAACTCTATAGATGACAAACAATCCTCCAAAATTTTTAAATTCTTATGAACAACAGTGCGTAAAAACTGAGTTAAAGTCCTATTAACTACTTCAATCTAACTATCAATCTACGGATGACAAGTAGTGAAAAATAAGAACTTAGTACCCAATTTTGCCCACAACACCTTCCAAAAGTAGCTAAGGAATTTAACATCTCTATAAAAAACAATACTCCTAGGTATATCATTGAGTCACACTATCTCCCTGAAAAACAAGTCTGTTTTGTTTGTAGCATCATCTGTTTTATGGCATGGAATGAAATGTGCCATCTTACTAAATTTATCCATAACCACAAAAATAGAATCTCTACCCCTTTTTATCCTATGCAGCTCTAAAACAAAGTCTATAGATATGTCTACCCATGGCTCACTAGGAACTAGTAAGGGTGTATACAACCCATGTGGCAAAACCTTAGATTTGGTCTTTCTACATATAATGCACCTACGACAAATGCGATTGACATCTCTCTTCATCTTAGGCCATAAAAAATGTTCATGCAAAATATCTAAAGTTTTCTTGACACCAAAGTGTCCCATTAATCCCCCACCATGTGCCTCACGCACCAATAACTCATGCATAGAATAACTTGGTATACAAAGTTTGTTTTCTTTAAATAAATAACCATCATGCTTGTAAAACTTACCAAATGCTGCCTTATCACATGCCAATACACATCAGAAAAGTCAGTGTCATTGGCATACATGTATTTTACATATTCAAACTCAAAAATTTTAGCACTCATAGAAGTAAGAAGTACATACATTCGGGATAAAGTATCAGCAACAATATTCTCTTCACCTGACTTGTAATGGATGACATATGGAAATGTCTCAATATATTCCATCTATCTAGCATGCCTTTTTATTCAACGTATCTTAACCCTTGAGATGCTTCAATGATTCATGATTGGTGTGGATCACAAATTCCTTAGGTCACAAATAGTGCTGACAAGTCTCTAATTCACGAATAAGAGCATAAAACTCTTTGTCATAAGTAAGAAATTTCAGGGATGCCCCACATAGCTTCTCACTGAAGAAGGCTATGGGCCCCCTATCCTTATCAAAATGGCTCTAATCCCTATTCCTGAGGCATCACATTTAATCTCAAAAATTTTGTTAAAATCATGTAATGCTAACACAGGTGCAGAGCACAACCTTTTTTTAATAGTAGCAAAAGCATTATCTTGATCAGCTCCCAATAAAACCCAGCATTCTTTTTAAGTACCTCAGTAAGTGGTGTAGCAATAGTACTAAAGTCTTTAACAAAACGCCGATAAAAGCTAGCTAAGCCATGAAAGCTTCTTACCTCAGTTGGCCACTCCTTGATAGCCTTGACTTTCTCTTCATTCACCTCAATACCTTTTGTACTAACAACATAAACAAGAAAAACAACTTTGTTCATGCAAAATGAACATTTCTTAAAATTAGCATACAACTTTTCACATGTCAACACATCAAACACATATATCAAATACTTGATATGTTCATTTAAGTCCTTGCTGTACACTAGGCTATTATCAAAGTACACAACTACAAACTTACCTATGAATGCAGGTAGGACATTGTTCATTAATCTCATGAAAGTACTAGGTGCATTTGTAAGTCCAAATGGCATAACCAACCATTCATAAAACCCATACTTAGTCTTAAAAGCAGTTTTTTATTCATCACCCTATTTCATTATAATTTGATGGTACTCACTTTTATGACCAATTTTAAGGAAAAGACATGAGCCATATAATTCATCAAGCATATCATTTAATTTAGGAATGGGATGGTGATATTTTACCATGATATTGTTGATCGCCTTGCAATCAATGCACATCCTATCCTTGGCACTAGTAGTACTGGTACTGCATATGGGCTCATGTTATCTCTCACGTACCCCTTACTCATCAAATCCTCAACTTGCCTCTGAAGCTCCTTTGTCTCATCTGGATTACTCCTATAGGCTGTCGGTTTGGAATAGTAGCTCTGGACACAAAATCAATTTGATGCTTAATGCCTCTAATGGGTGGCAACTCATTTGGCATCTCTTCTGAGAATACATCCTTAAATTCCTATAATAAAGAAAACTTATCCAAAAAAGCCAAAATCAAGTCAATGGATGGAGAATTTAAATCCGATGAGAACTCGTTTCAAGAACCTAGATTATATTAAAATCTAGACCCGTTGAAGAACCCGTCTCAAAAACCCAGATTACAAAGAAGAACGCCACAAAGGTTGTGATTTACCTTTGATAAGGTTAAAAGTTTAATCAAGAACAAGAGCAGTAAACTCAACTCACAATTAAAATTCAATATTGTCTACCTTTTCAAATGAAGCTACAAAGAGTATTTAACTCAAAACCTAATTGAAACCCTAATCCAAAATAAACCTTTACTTCAAAAAATACCCTCGAATGAACAGTGCTGCAGCTATAGTAATCGCTACAGTACCTCTCTTTAAACCCTAGTTCCAAAAAATGTAACTTTCCAAATAAACCCTTAGCCAAAATACAAAGCCTTTCCAAAAACTCTAGTTCATAAGAAATAAGACATATGTGGGCCAAGTATCCTCAAACCTATTTGTTCTAAACTAATAAAATAAATCATTTAATCAAATTGAAAGCCTCTAATAATAATAGGCTCAGTTCTAAGTCTTGTCTTCCACAGCTTGAATCAAGTGTATCAATACTGGTTTTCTTTCTTTCAAGCCCATCTTGAGTGTTGGGCTCTTGTTAGTTTCATCCCAAGTAGATTGCACCAATCCTTGTATTGCTTCCTTGATCTTATTGGCTCTTGATCTTGTAATTAGCCTATCTGGAACTTGCAAATGATCTTTAAGACTAGGCCCATCTTGTTTTCCATCATTTTTGCTAACAATAAACCTGATACTATAGTATGGGAACCTGAGAAGCATGGTTTGTTTAGTGTTCGAAGTGCTTACAGATTGTTCATAGCTTCTAAAGAAGAGAGGTAGCTGGGTGATGTATCATATGGAGAGGAGCAAAGAAAGATGTGGAGAAAAATCTGGAAATTGCAAGTTCCAAACAGAGTTAGGATTTTTGCTTGGAGGGTATGTCAAAATAGTTTGCCAACATTAAAGAATTTGCAAGCAAAGAAGGTCCTGACAGATGCAAGATATAGATGGTGTAACATGGAGGAGGAGGATATAAATCATGCCTTACTTTATTGTTCTAGACTCCAAGATGTTCTATTATCTCAGCTAAACTTCTTACAGGAAAATGCAGCATGAACAGATTTCATACATGTTGTGGACCTAGTTATTCGAAGGAACAAAATTGGGGAAATGGAAAAAATATTCTTGTGTGCTTGGGGAATTTGGTACAGCAGAAACCAACTAATCTATGAGAATAAGAGGATAGCTCCAGAACTAGCAATAGACCATGCTCTCTTAGTTGCAAAGGAGTATGAGTGTGCAGTAGAAGAACAGAAAAGAGGTTCTAAACCTCACTGGTTGGATTCCTCCACCTGTTGGCAGCCTAAAATTGAATGTTGATGGAGCATTATTTTCATGATCAAAGTAGATCTGGTGTGGGAATGATACTCCGAGATGAAACTGGTAAGGTGGTCTTTACAGCTACTAAACCTGAGCATGAGATCATTGATCCTATGGAAGTGGAACTTTTGGCTTTGCTAAGGGGCCTGCAATTATGTCTGCCCTTGGGAATTCATGATCTACAAATGGAAAGTGATGCTTTGTTGATTGTTCAAGAGCTTCTTACAAAAGAGGAGGAGCCTATGTTTATTTGGGAAAATCTAGTTCTTGAGATCAAAATCTGTTAAAAAGATTTTTTGAAGTTGTAATACAGTATAGAGGCCGTACAACCAATACTGCAGCCGATTGCAAAGTATTCATGGCATCTACATGACTTAATGGTTTGGTGGAACTCTTTCCTTGAAATGGTTGTACATATCATTGAGAATGATGCCTTGTAGTTATTTTCTCATGAATGAAGTTTGTTGGTTTGTTATATAAATAATAATAATAAAGGAATTTATGAGTTTTACTAGGTATTTGGAGGTTAAATATGGATTTAAAATCTTTTTTAGAGACATATTTTTTTAAATAGTTTTCCAAGACAACAATGAGTGATTTGGAATTATTTGGGGAGGGATGTTGTGTCCCATCACCACTAGACTGTGCAACATCGTTTAGGACCTTTCATTTTGTTTTGGCCTATGTCCTGAAATTTAGTACTGTCAAGTCCTTGGCTCCGCAGTCTAAAGCATTTACCTAGAATTAACATTTGAATCCTCTCCAATTTGAGTTTGGCTCAATATGTTTAATAAATTAGTCTACAATAAATGCAAAATTATAATCAATTATTAAATAATACAGTTTGTATAGAATTTGACTAGGCTTGTATATATAAATGCGTATAAGTTTTACTAATTTCACATTTATTATTTTTATAACCTTATATTTAACTTTATACTGACAATACCTTAAGTATTAAAGATATAAGATGAAATCGCGTTCCTAAAACCTTGCTTCTTATTTGAATTCTTACGAATATAGTAATTAATATTCTATTATAATTTTAAAAATACTTAAAGTTTGTTAATCAAAATTTATAAGATATCGTATAAATAATCTGTATTGTCATAACTAGGTGGTTCAATTCTAAAAGAAATAGACACGATATTACTTATACAGTTACACGGTTATTTTTTTTTTTGATAGAAATAGTCACATTTCATTAATGGTCCGAAATTACAATTGTTGACTTATCAGTACATGGATAATCCAAACTACGCAGCAGCTCTGGGGCTTCTCCATACACAAAATACATTGTGACGGACATTGTCTTAACTTCTAAAAACTTTCTCAAACACAGAGAAAGCGTTCTGTATAAACAGAACTTGCAGGCCCTTTCAATCCTCCTAAGGAGGATGAGTATGGGACACAGCTATGGACATTAAATTCAATAGCCTATTCTAATAAATTACATATTAAAAATAAAAGAAACAACTACAACTAAACAAACAAACAACAAACAGGACCGCAAGCACTGGTGAGAACCCGGACGACACGCCCACCGCAAGCATCGGCATCTCGAGCCCAGACTGAGCGAGTACCCAGTTAACGTACGGACCACAACAGCTGGCCGTACGATCACCAGCCGTAGCATCTCTCACCACTCTCGAACAGCTCTTGCCCCAGATTACTTCCGATCCAAAAGCTCAACCACCTCACTCGAGTCAACAAAAACAACAACCAACCAGAGAAATAAACAACACAAATACTGAGAAGAAAAAAAACACTGAAAACGAATGACAGCCAAGATCAAAATGCAGATGAACAGTGCACAGCGGTCATCCGTGGCGCTGCCGGACACTATTCATGCTGGGAGGAAAACCGTCGGTCACTCTTCAAAGGTCCGGAGTAAGAGATTCCGCAGAATCCGCGCGTGGTGTTAGCAGATGGCTCCTTGGTGGCGCGTGAAAGCCACGCGCCGTCTAGATCCGAAAACTTCGTCCCGCGCGTGCGGGTTACGCGTCGCTCCGATGGACGCCGGATTTGGTTGTCTTGAAAATCGGCGGCTGGGCGTCATACCGGTGAGGCGCGTGTAGGAGGTTGACGGCTGGAACGACTCGGACGGTTCTCCTCCTTATTTGGCCTGAAAAATAAAATGCAAAGCAAAAAAACTACAGACAACTAAATAAAAGGGACAGAGGGGAGGGGGGAGGAGCCGAAGCTCCCCACCCCTCACGGATGAACTAGAGTCTGGAGAGTTCTAGAGAGGGAGCGGGGGGTTTTCTAAGAGACCCGTCATACAGTTACACGGTTTAAACATTCTATAGGTAGAGTATTAGAATCAGATGAGGTGTCTATCTTTAAAAAAAATATTTTGCAAGCCCATTTCTTGATATGTCCAATGCACTTTATTGAAATGGATTTTGTAAAAAATTTAATAATTGTTTATTAAAAAATTTAATAAACAATTTAATTTTTTTAAATTCTAAAATAAAAATTATATTATAATAATATTTTATTCAATTTTTAACTAGATATTTCATCCTATCTCATCTGAACTGCGTGACCAAAAGAGGTTTTAGTGTTTTAACTTCTTCTTTTTATTTTTATTTTTATAACTATAATAAATTCCACAACAAGTGATTAACTTTGAGCAAAAATATCCCACATCTGGTTGGGCAAAATAGAGAATAAATTTAAGTTTATAACAGTAGGTTCTTAACCCTCAAAAATACCATTTTATTAACCCTCACTAATTTGAAAAAATATATTAATCATCTCATTTCTCATCATTTTCTTATAATGCCGAGATGTGGTATTAAATAATAAAAATTGAGATGATGAGTAACATTACTCCACTGAATTTATATTAATACAAATAAACTAAATTGTGTTTGGAAGACCAAATCCACTTATTTACAAACCAATATATGACCATTTGAAAAAGTTCAAATCTCACCATTAAAAAAAAAAAAAAAGATAACAATTGTTAGAGTTGAAAACATAACTGTTAGAAATTAAAAAAAAAAAAAAACTTTAAAAATGTCAGATTTTGTTACCGTTGGAATTTGACAAAAAAATTACTCATGAGACGATCCCATTTTTTCTAAAACCTAATCATTTTGGAAAAGTAGACTTTTTTAAAATATTATTATTACGAAACTATAAATTCTAAAATATTACCATTTGCAAGAGATAAATAGTTAAGATTTAAAAAAAAAAAAAAACTTTTTAAAGATGAATTGTTGAAAACACAATGAAGACAAAACGTAGAGAAAAAATACAGAGCACTAAGATATATGAAGTTTCTGAATTTGAGTAGTTAAAATAGAGAGACGAGTTTTGAGCAAGATAGTAAAACATTAAGGAGCCCAATATGAGTGCTGTTAAAAGTACCTAATAATTACTCCACGACTCATCAGATTTGTCTGTGTATCAAAACAGAGTAGAGGTTGTAAACTTTTCCTTCATTTCATCTTTTTATTCAAATGTTCCACTTAATCAATTTATTTTCTTTAATATGTTATTTTATTTTCTTTAATATCTTATCTAAACAGTAGTCTTGAATTCAAACATGATGAGTTGTTTCACTCTACCCACAACTTGCCCATTCTTCAATTTTCACTCCCAACTATCTATGCTTTTCAATTTGCAAATTTAGGTAAAATCTGATTCGTGAACTTGAATTGCCACAATTAAACCTCGATTATGGCCATATCTTAATAGAGGGTGGAAAGTGGAGCCTATAGATAGCAGTGTAACGGGTCCGGTTTGATTCGGTTCGGTTCAATTTTTGATATATTTAAGAACCGACCCGGTATATACTGGTTTTGATATTTGGAAAACCGATACCGCACCGTTACACCTCCAAACTAGTACTTTCAATTTTACCGGTTTCAGTCTGATTTCTCCAGTATATTATATAGTATATAGAATATGGAAAATGATAGGGATCCCGTCGGAGCATCCCGCTCCAATTTTTATTTATTTTTAGTTTATTTTACTTAGTAATTAAAAAAAATATTTTTTAATAATATTGTGAATTTTCTTATTTTTTAAAAAATATTTAAAAGTGTTAAAAATAATGTGAAAAAATATTTAAAAGTGTTTTTTTTTCACAACATTTTTTAACACTTTTAAATATTTTTAAAAAAAGAAAAAAAATTCACAATATTATTAAACAATATTTTTTTAATCACTATATAAAAAAAGCTAAAAAAAAAAAAATGGAGCTGGATGCTCCGACAATGATGTCGACAATGATGCAATCAAAGTATCACATGCAATCCGTGATGAGTTCGTCTACGTACAGTCCCTATTTAGGAATTGCATGCGCACGAATTGGATTATTTTGTAATTTCCTCTACGATTTTGATTAAAATGACATAAATGCCCCTGAGTCTATCTTTCCCTCTCTCCAACGATTCTCTCCAGTTCAACTTTCTCCAGCGATCTCTTTGGCCCAACTCTCTTTAGCGATTCTCTTTCACTCTTTGATCTCTCTTGTCCCCCATCGTCGGCCACCTCCACCACCATTGGCCTCCTCCTCGACCACTAGCTTCCTTGTGCATCGGTTCGACACTATATCACTCTACAAACTATTGCTTTGTATTTCTTCTAGGCTTTCTTCGATTCGAGCTCCGCTCACCGGCATCGACGTGATCTTCTCCTCCACCACCGTTGGCCACCGACCACTTAAAACCATAGAACCTTTATTTTTCTATTTTTTATTTTTTTGCATTTCTTTTGGTTTAGTAGATTTATTTATATAGGATATAATTGAACCGGGCATGGTAAACTTATTTGTTCCAATACGAGAACCAATTTACATATTCTTTTAAACTTTTTATTTGATCTCAACAACATTTTATTCCTATGACATGATCAACAATCTCATTCCAATACTTATGCATATGCAATTAGATAGATATTTTGATTAATTTTCATTTTCAATAACTACTTTTCTCTCTTCTCCAACATTTTTACTATGGTGATCAGATCCCACATTAATCTTTTCTCCTCTTTATTATTACAAAGAGACTATGTGTGTGCAAGAACTAGAACCCACGAATTGTTTTTGTTATGAACATGACCGTGGATGTTTAGATGGAAAAAAATAGCAAAATTAGACATAATCAAACTTCTTAAATCTTGATTACTGATCACCTTTGAAAAAAGTTGTATAGTCCTTATCATCAAAACTTTTTTCATGGTCACATTCCATAGATTAGTAGACTTTTAATTTAGATGAATATTGAAATATACTTGGGATATGATCTCCAAAGTCATTGATTCATTAGGAATACATTTTCACATAATAAAGATGGATCATAAAAATTAGATGGGGGAAAGGGAAGAAAGCACATTTCCAAGACCTACGAACACTGTTGCAATGCCTGCCAACATTGCTACATGTACTTAGGCATTCTTCATCCTATCCGACAACCATGTTATTTGTTTCATTTATAATTTTGTTATAAATAAATTATTGATTTTATTTTAGGAAATATCAAGACCATTATATCCATATTGGTGAGAGTATAGCTATATGCATGGTTATCATGAGATTATGCCACCTACATATTTTTCACTATTGGGTTCGCGTCTAAATACCAACTCTTATTTATGGAAAAATGAGTTGATAAATTTATTTATCGAATTTTTTTATGTTCAAATGGATGTGTATAGGTTAGATTTGTAATTTGATATTGTAAATTGCAACAATCAATGGGAGTCCTGTTTGGACCACAAATCCCATATCTTTTTGGACTACTAAATCCTTATCCAGAATGTTCAAGTAATCAAATGAACGAGGTGGTTGAACCCTTCACATCTACTAGACGATCGTTGTTTTCTTTTGAAAGTAATACTTATCCGGATACCCAAAATATGAGAGAGAAACATGTAGATGAGGGCACTACAACTACTTTAGTTGTGTATGCCAGGAATAGTGATGAGGAAGTACCATATTAGAGCCAACATCAGGGAATGCTGATGAGGAGGAGAAATGTATTTCGTTTTTATTTCATTTGTATTCCATTTATGCTTTGTTTTTTGAATTTGATTTTTAATTTTTGTATGTATTCCAATGTAGGTAAGGAACAAACGAAAAATGACAACTACATGAATGGTGTTGTAGTAACAAATAGTTGGGGATGTTGTTGCTGCTGTACAAGAGCAAAGCTTTCTCAATTTTTGTTTTGCATGTTGCATAATCTTACTATTGGCAGTTTTTTATTTTATTGAAGATGATTCACTGCAGTTTTTTAATGAAGATGGTTAACTACAATTTTTTATTTTACAGATGTAATGCTATGTAAATAAGAAAAACAGAGAGTTTGTTAAAAAGTAAGTTATATTGAATGATTATAAGTCTAGTATAGTTGGGCACATAAACTGCATATTATATGTCGACAACACTACATATTACAACATAAACTTTACAAGCAACCAATTTGACTAGACTGAAATGCTGACAAACTTAACCAAGTTGAGGCCCCTATTAACAACATACAAGCAACATGAGATTAAAATTGAAAGTCTCCAATACAATTAGAGTAGCATCCGTGCATGACTAGTTCTTTAACTTGACTTTTAAGCTCTTCCAAATCATTAAGAAGAACCAACACTCTCTTTTCGATGTCTTTTTCTCTTTTCTGGATCTCTTCCTTTGTATGCTGGAGTTATTCCTCTCTTTACTAGAGTTCTCTCTCTTTGCTGGAATTCTCTTTTCCTGGTAGCTGGACTTTCATTGTTTTTTTCAAAATTTGACCATAAAAAGTAGTTGCAGCATGCTTTCCTTACAACAAACAACTTGTAAAAATCATTATAGGAAATTGAGAGATTACTTCAACAATATAGAAAACTAAAAGTATACCAATAAGAGTTGTTAGTAATAACCTCCTTATTGTACTTTGGACAAACAAAAAAAGATTGTCTTGAATTTCTTGAGGTATTCAAAATTTTTTGACATGCTATCAACCCGCATAAACATTTTGGAGCACTTTTCAAACAATGATCAATCAAAGAAGATAATGAATGTGATTGCGATGAACACATTGTAAGTTGGCAACAAAAACACCCTTCAAACAAGTAATGGTAACCATTAAGCCCTTCCTTCAAATCTATCTTATCTACTACCTAGTAACTCTCCAACAAAAAAATCCCACAAAGATCCTAGCTCCATTGTGAACACTATCCTAGTTGGTTTATAAAGGCCTTCTGGCAACCAATGGGTGAGTAAACATATATTACAAGTATTCTACTCAAGAATATACATATTAATTTATAGGCTAGAGGGCAATAAAAAGATGAAAGAATAAAAAGTGAAAAAACATATGCATCTCCATACTCTTTCAGAAAATAAAGGCAGATAGTTTGACAAGTTCAAAAATAAAGCCAGACAAAAGATCTTCATCTCATCAAGCACCCAACATCCGAGTTGTTGTTAGGAAATTAATGTCCTATTCACTGTAGCTTCAAATGAGGGTTAGGAAATGGATATAGTATCCCCTTTGAGGATGTCTCAGTGGCATGCAAAAGACTAACCTCCAAATGCATTGAGACTATCAATAACAAATACATTTGAGAACGCAAGGGGGCAAAGTAACAACTTTTAAATTAACAATCCTATTGCTTTGTGCCTATGTATGATCAAATCATGTGTACTGCCATAACAACTAACTTGAACAAAAGCTTCACAAAAAGCTATAAATTAGCAATCCCTGAATTAAATTACCAGCATACAGCTCTTACATATAGCAACATATAGCTCTAAAGTAAATTAACAACATCCAGCTCTAAAATATTCAGAGGAAGCTATAAATTAGCAACATACATTTTCAGCTAGGACTATCAACATCCAAAAATATAAACTAAAGATTATTATGAAGAAATTGTATCAAAATTTATAAAAAAAGAGTATAAAATCCAAGAGCAAAACTCTCAACTATGGCTATCAATCAAGAGCACAAAGAAATATTCAATAACAATTAGAAGCAAAACCAACCCCATGCATGACATCGTAAAAACAAAATAAAGTGTAAAAATAATGTAAAAACTTTTGGCACATAGGAGACTTGCTTAAGGCTTAGACGGAAAGGGACTATCGCACGAAGGGGATGAAGTAGGGCTTAGGATGAAGGGGGCGGAAAAATGCAAGAGGAAGGGATTTTAGATTTGGGAGATTTTGGTATGGGTGTCTGAGGCAGTTGTTGGAAGGGGATGAAGTTAAGGCTCGAGAAGAATGGGACGAACAAAGCTCAGTAGCATATGATGGCCGAAGCTCGAAGACCAGTAGCATATGATGGTTGAAGCTCAATCGGTAGGGAGGAGGAAGGGGTTTCAGCTGAAGGTGCTTCGGTTTCGACGGGGGTTTCGGTTGATAAGGGAGGGGGGATGGGTTTCAGACTTTGATGGTCGATTCGAATTCCCTCTGAGCAATGAAATGAATTGTTTCATTTAGGATGAAACGATTCATTTTTGGACGTGCGCATGCAGTCCTCGAATTGGGACTGTATACATAATTAATCATTTGTGATATATCATATTTGTCAATAAAAATAAGAGTTCTTCTACTTGTAAGCCAGTGTATAAATCACACTCTCCATGTTGTTGAGGTGGTAAGACTTGATTTATAAGAGATGTAAATTTTAAATTTCTCTTACAAATCAAGTCTTATCATGTCAACAGTACGAATTGTGTGCTTTATGCACCGACTTATAAATATAACTTTTCTAAAAAATATATTACAAGCGTTGAGTTTCAATTTTGTTGCGGTTGAAAATGCTTTTGTCGAGGTCCATTAGGGTGGTGACTTAGGTTTACAACAATATCACTATTAGAATATAGTTTTGACATAACCATCAAGGATGGTGACTCAAGTCATGGGGTGGAGACTCAAGTCCAGTGGGTAGGGTGCTATCATAGTTACACCCATGTAGAGAAGCTACCTCCGATGTTGAAAACGTTTCTAAGCTTTATAAAATGGCCAACAACCGTCACTACAAAATATGAGTTTTTCCCACGAATTGTTTTTCCAAGATATATGATGGTGGCAAATAGTAGGCTGATAACACGAAAACTATTCGTGGGAAAAAATACAAGCCTTTTGCCACGAGATAATGTTGGCAAGTAAAACTTTGTGGGAAAACAATTTTTTGCCATGAAATAAACGCATTAGGCGGCGATTAAAAGTTGCAGCAAATAAACTTACCAAAAATATGTTTCTTCTGTGGGTTATTAGTTTTTGCCACAAGGCTATTAGATTTCTGACGCGACAATTCCTCGCCACAAATAGTCTTACTAGAATTATCTTGCTCTCGTGCGGAATGAGTTTTTGCGACGAGATTAGTATCTCTTTTTGGCAACTTTCCATAAATAGACCAACCTTTTTAATTATGGGTTATTAGTATTTGTGGCGGTGTTATTAGTATTTGCAGAGATAAAAAGCCGCCGCAAAACTAATAAAATTAAATCCCCCCGCTCCTTTCTTTCCCCCCTCCAAAACACTCCAGCGAATCACGATACTCTCTTTCTCTCTCTCTCTCCCTCCCTGCAATTGTCGAGCCTCTCCTCCTTGCTGTCAAGCCACCATGGGTCTTCCTCCTCAGCCCCTCGCCCTCTCGCCGACTCTCTCTCTCTCTCTCTCTCTCTCTCTCTCTATCCCTCTCCCTCTCGGATCACAGTAGATCCGTGCCCCTCCGTAGTCTCCAGCCATGGCCATCGGCACCCTTAGCCGCCCTACGGTTCTGCCAGTCACCAAATGTCGCTCCACCCAAGCTCCCGCATCTCTCTCCCTCTCATGGTCTCTCTCGCGGGTCTCCAACGCACACCCCCCATGGTTTTCTGATTACAATGGCCTTCCCCGTCGCTGTGAGCCACCATCTTCCCCTCTAACCAAGACGCAACACCACCATGAGCAACCCATGGACGTAAGAATTAATTTTTAGTGTTTTTATTCTATGAAATTTAGTTGTGAGGTTGTAGTAATGTGGTATGCCCAGTTCAATTGATTGTGCAATGTTATTGTGTCTAACTATGCCGTTTCTTAGATTTTTTGTTTCTTTGAAAATTAAATTTTGACAAACTTTTTATTTGGTTACATAACTTGCAATTTATTATCACCTCATTGGGGTCTAATGTGGAATATCTGGACTGGGGTAGGTTTTCCAAACTCATGGTAGATAAAGTGTCACAATAATTTGACAGATTTATAGATTGGAGTTTATATGAGGACCGTGAGGTCCAAGAATTTGACAGATTTGAATATGTTGAGTGTATTATGCATGAACAATGGATTGTGTGATGGATTTAGGTTGGGCTCAAGTGATAAATGAATTAAAATTCCTTTGGGCAGCAAGCATGCTGTATGTTTTTGGTTTGTAGGTTGGGCGATAACCTATTTGGATTGCAATGGAGTGGATGGAATGGAGTGGCTTCACTTGTGTTGTTGGAGTGATAAATAATTGTTATTGACTTTGTCTTGTGCTTTGAAGAGTATGTCGGGCCTATGAAGATTAGAGATTTGGTATAGGCACATTACCATGAATTGATTTTTATTTCTTTTTATGCCTTGGTGCTTATTTTCTTTGCCTTCTATCAGTTCTTAGGTCAGTTAACTGCTAGGTTCTTTTGGTGACAATGAGCTTTCTCTTGAATCCCTTGATGAAGCCCAGAGGTTTTTTGAAAGATGATGGGATTTGAAATTTCAATACCGTCTTCGTAAGTATATTCTGCTTAACTCTCAAGTTGTAGTGAGTTTGTAAAGAATGATGATGATGTTGATTTAGTAGACAAATTTGTGTATATTAAATGTATTGGATATGGATGAAGCTTGTAAAAACAAATGATTACTTTGAATGGATTGTATGTTGATCTTATAAAGCTTGAATGGATTGTATGGTTGTAGTTTTGTGGAGCCATGAATTGTAACTTATAAAGTTTTGTTGTTGTATGTTGTATGTGTATAGCTTGTATGGGCGGTTTCCTTTCTTGAGTTCTCATTAAAAAATTTTCTTATTAATGTTAACATAATTTTATATGTTTTTTTTAAAATTATTTTAAGTGTGAATTTGGATATCTGAGGTTTGGATATAATAATTATAGCCTATATTAGACTATTTGTTTTGATTATTTTTGGTTCAGTCTGATTTTTTAATTTGAATTTTTTTTTCTAAAATCTCTTAGCATTTGCCGCGAATGAAACTTGTGGCAAATATGTTTTTTTTGCCCGAAGTAATTATTTCCCATGATAAAATTTCTTCATAAATAAGTATCTTCGACGAAAATACTTTCTGAAAAATATATATTTCCTAGGAAAGTATTTTATCGGAAATATCAAGGATAGTTTTTTCCACAAAGATATGTCATGGGTAAACACTTTTGAGGTGGTCATGTCGACCCATGAGTAAGTCACTTAGAATTATATATTGAAATGCAGGTCTTACGCCCTATGTGACAATCTTCCACTGGCACATCACAATGGCCTTAGATAATGCGTATGACAGTTTCTTAAGTCAAAGCGTTGTGTAAGCGATGACTAATTCACGATCGTATCACCAACATTCCATATATAGAAATGGGTTGGGTACGTAATTCTAATACATCCGTGCATGCGTACGTAATTTTTAGGGAAGACTTCAAGGACTACGCAGACCTTTGCTTCAAGGAATTTGGTGATAGGGTAAAGCATCAGACTACCGTAAACGAGCCTCATATGTACAGCAATGGTCGATATGCAGTAGGGGTTTTAGCACCTTATAGATAGATGTTCGAGCTGGCAAAATTTGAATTGCACCGGTGGGGATGCAGCGACGGAGCCATAAACCGTCACACACAATTTGCTTCTTGCTCATTCAGCTGCCGCAAACTTGTATAAGACCAAATATCAGGTTCCAATACTATTTTATATTTACTGTGAAATCACCACTTGTTTCAAAAGTTTAAACTGATGAAAAATATAAATTTTATTATTTATTTTATATCTTAACACTCCTCCTCACTTGTGGGCCAGACTTTCCTTCAATAAGATGGCCCAACTAGTGAGATATTTAATTAAATAGGATAGAGTATAGAGTCAGGGTTCGAACTCAGAATCTCTGGTATGATACTATGTTAAATCACCACTTATTCCAAAAGTTTAAACTGATGAAAAATGTAGATTTTATTATTTATTTACCAAAATTGAAGTTTACACCAACAAAATATAAATATATATATGCCTTTGTCGTACGGACGTTGTGATTAACCAAATCATGCACGTTCACTATGTTCAGGCAACGCAAAAATGTGTTATAGGGATAACACTTGATTGCGATTGGGTGGTGCCATATTCTCAATCGGCAGAAGACCGTGCTGCCGCGTTACGTGATGTTGATTTTAGGTTCGGATGGCATGTATTTCTTCAATTGTTTTTAAATTATAGGACGATTACATGTAATTCATATCCTGATCTCAATTTGTGGATGGTTTTATATTTTGTTGCAGATACATGGAACCCTTAACAAAGGGTCACTATCCCCTCAGCATGCGTACTCTTGTAGGTGACAACAGATTACCCAGATTCAATGTACTGAATCGAAGCTGTTGATTGGATCGTACGACTTTATCGGATTAAACTACTATACTAGCAATTATGTTGTGATATACCTGAAGATAAGTCTCTGAACAAAAGCTACTTGACAGATCCTCATGTTGAAAAAACAGGTACATACAAATTCAACACTCGAAATTCTAGCATTGATCGAATATTAACTACATCTTCTTTTTTTGTTTGGCTGTGCATGGCAGGTGAGCGCAACAAGATCCTCATTGGACCACAGGTATATGAATTGTAAGTAAATTAATATATATTTCTCATTGTATAAGATTCCGAATGGATCGATGATATTGAATCTTACAAACGTTGTCATCTGATAATAGATATTTTTTATCCACCTTACCAATAGTACTCACTACAACAAATTTGGTTTTTAGTGACAGTTAGAAATTTGTGACAATCTCTAAACTGTCACTAAAATGTGTTTTCTGTGACGGTTTTTGAAAACTATCACTAAAGATGGATGAAATTTTTTTACGTTCCAACGAATGAGAAAATTACGTTCAAACGTCACAAATACGTTTGAACATGTGGCTACGTACCTGCGAATGTGAAATGTTTTGGCGCAAACGCTTGAACCTTAGTAATTAACGTTCGAACGTTACTTATAACTTTAAATTAAATATGTTCTAATTTTAAATTTATGTGGTTTTTATATTGCATAATTTGGATACAAATCTAAAAAATTGACTTGTATACATTTATATATACACAATTTGCAAAATATAATTATATATTTATATATATTTTAAATATTTATGTTTATATGTATAAACTTATGTTTATATATATAAATATGTATATATTTATATATACATATATACATATTTAAATATATATTTATGTTTATGTATATTTGAAGTGCAGTGATTTAATATTGAAGTTGAAAAATATAACATTAAAGAAGATTGAGAATTGTAATAAAAAAACCATAGATATATTCAATAATATTGTTTCTTACAAATATTAAAAATAAAATACATAAAATATGATAAATGAATATAAACAACACTCAGATAATATCGCTGTTCAGGAAAGTCGTAGTGGCCCATACCTCCTTAGTCAAGGTATCAACCTTGTCGTTGAGGATATGTATACGGTGTGACATCTCGACAACAGACGCCTCTAGAGGCCCGAGCTGTTCATCGATCTTACAATCGATATGCACAATCAGCTGCGAGATTACCGCATCAACCCAAGCAGGCCGCACATCTCCCATAGATGTACTGGTCTGCTGCTGACCACTATTCCCCACATTGGGCTGGGGCTGTGTCGGAGGAACTAGATCTGCTACAGGGGGTGGCCAATGTCCCCTCGCCTGTCCAATGCTACATCATTGAGTGGTCATGTCAAGGGCGCTCATCTGATCTTTGGCCAGCTCTAAAGGCTGGGATAACACTCCCTGAGCAAGTAGTAGCCGGCTGAGCAGGACACCGTATGGGAGGTTGTCCATGGAGACGATGCTTGCCTTATAACGGATCCTGTCAAAGATGAGGAGGGGCAAATCTATGGCATCTCCACATGCCACCTGTATAAAAAACTGTGCCCAAGTCCGACTAAATGTGGTCTTATGTGCCACAGAATTCATGTTTGTTGCAACTATAAGATGCAACATGCGGAAGAACGGTAGCAAATGATTTTGGTGGAAGGAGTTCGGCCTCTCGAGCTGCATGAGGTCTCTCCTAGTGAGGATGTAGAAATCCTCGTCTTAGTCGTTATCCATAGCCGAAGGGTCAGCACCCTCGGCCTCTGACTGGTCTGCATCTCTGGCTGATAATGCATCAAATGGGCCAGTAGATGATGCAGAAGTGCCTACATCTGCCTCAGTTGATGTCTGAACTCCTCGACGAATCCCGAGGTGGTCGGCGATGACATCAGTTGAAAACTCAAATGTCTCACCGCGTACAGTCACGGTGTGAGAGGATGCGTGTTAAGGCATGGAGCACATCTGCATGTATAACTCCTGAACCATAGAGGGATATGTCTTACCCCTCAATGTGCAGATATTTCCCTAGCCTCTACTGAGGAAGACATCTCTCAGGTTGGTATGCTCCCAGGTGAGCTCGTTGAACTCATTAATCAGGGCCTCTCGCTCGATCATAACAGTACGAGACTCGATCCGAGCAGTGTCTTGAGTGGCTCATTTCCTCTCTCATTTTCTGGAATGTAAAGGATGAGCCATCTCCTGAAAATAGAAAATGAAACAAAATTGTGAGTACTATTGATGCATATTTGTCTTAATATTAAACTGATTTGCATTAACATTCGAACATAGAAAATATACGTCCGAACGTTACAATGAAACGGTCGGACGTTTATTACTAACGTTCAAATGTAAAGATATAATAGTTAAACGTCCGAATATAGAACGTATCATATATTTAAATGTTATACGTTTAAACGTTATAAATATACGTTCAGACGCGAAATTGTTAAAAATATTTAAAAAATTAAAAAAACTTACGTCCGAATGTTCAATTATACTATCGAACGTAAATGTAGTAACGTCCGGACGTATAAAATATACATCCGGACGTGGAAGGCCAATCATTAGGAAATTGAAACGGCATACGTTCGAACATATTGGTGTAACGTTCAAACGTTACGAGACGGAATGGCTGAGTCAACTCAGCCATTCTCGAAAGCTCCAAATCCTATTTCTACTGGGCTAAATGCTGAAAGGTCACCGTAGAAATGAAGTATACACGTCAAGGAACATTTCTACGATGACCTTTTGGTCAATGGTAACTCGTGGTGGCCGAAAAATCGAGTTGAAAATCCGGTTACCATGGGTTTCGATTTTAATACAAATTGATCGAAATCAATTAATAAAATATATACTTTTAGATAAAATAGAGATGCGTACCTTTTAGTGACGGTTGTGGCGGAGTTTGACAGTAGCGGCGACGGAGGGGTGGCGGTGTCAAAACGGAGGAAAACGGAGAAATGAGTTTCGAGCGTTCAGTTTTAGATTTATATACAGTAACATCCGACAGTTATATTTATTAACGTTCCAACGTGGAATGAAATATTAGAACGTTAATAAATATAATGTTCCATATATATTTTCTAGTAACGTTCCATTTTAGTATAAATTTAATTTTAAACTTTTATTAATGATCTTTGTTTAATGATATAACTATATTGTAAGTATAATATATTATATAACATTAATATAACTATAATATATTCTATAACTATAATTGGACAATAGTAACTATATGAATGTTTTAGACTATATAGTAACTATTTATATGTTTTAAATAGACTATATAGTAACTATAATATATTAATAGCATTAATATATAATAGCAACTATTTAAATGTTTTAAATATAGTATATATATAGTAACTATAATATATTATATAACATTAATATATAACAGTAACTATTTATATGTTTTAAATAGGCTATATAGTAACTATAATATATTATATAATATTAAAAAAACAAAATTAACTTAATTTTCTGAATTTTTATCGTTCTAACGTTAGTTAGTTAAGTTCGAACGTCCTAAATTTTTGGAGGAAAATTTTCCACTCAATTGTATCGTTCGGATGTTACAACATATACGTTCAAAAGCTAATAAATTGTTGGCAGGAATTTTCCCGCTCGATTATCGTTTTATGTGGTAGTTTTAACGTTTGAACTATTAATTTAAACATTCAAATGAAAATATTGAAAATTTAACCGGTAGAAAGTAACGTTCAAATGATTAAATGAGTCTTTCGAACATTAATTCAAATGAAATGTTTTTTGCATGAAGTCACGCACGGGAGGGAAACAGAAATTATTTCTGCTTCCCTTATGCGTGAAATAAAGAGGAGAGATTGTTGAGAGAGGGCTTGAGTGAGATAGAGGGTTAGAGTGAGAGTGAGAGGCCGATTACAACTAGAGTGAGAGAGAGTAGAGTGAGAGAGGGATAGAGTGAAAGAGGGTGATTATTGAGGGTAAAAATTTGTAAGTATTTTGGTAAGGAAAAACATTAATTTCTCCCATTATTTCTAATTTAGACTATTTCTCTTGTTATTTATGTTTTTATAAATATGTATATGTCTCTAACAAATTAGTATTGTTTTTTTTTTTTTGAAGGATTGGTTATTTTGGCAACTTGAAAGCTTATATTTTGTAAGAGGATATTAAAAAATGCTAGGTATATTTCTAAAATTTAGTTATATATGTTTATGAATTTTGTGGTAAGAATATTGTCAAATTATGGTAATATTGTGAAAATATTATATTATAGATTAGAAATATTATTGTTTATGAATTTTGGTGAATATATTGTGAGTTTATGGTGTTTGTTAATAAATCAATCTGTATAATATATTGTTGTGGAAATATTGTGAGGTTTAGATAATTTTGTTGTGATTATTGTTTATTAAGTACAATATTGTATGTTTATGAATATTGTTGTGTCTTGAATTTTAAATGTTGTGATTAAGGTTTATGAATTGGACTTGTGTTAATATTGTGAAAATATTATGATATAGATTAGAAATATCGTATATTATTGTATATGAATTTTGTGAATATTTTTTGAGTTTATGGTGTTTATTGATGAATTAATATGTATAATATATTGTTGTGAGAATATTGTGAGATTTAGATACTTAGAGCGATATGGATATATATGAGTTGCATGCGATTATTATATGTTTATTAAGTATAATTATAATAGACTTTTGTGAGTTTATTGTGTTTATTGATGAATACAAATGTTTATGAATATTGTTGTTGGAATATTCTGAGGTTTAGAAAATTTTGTTGTGGAAATAATTGTGTTGTTGAAATGTGGAATAATTGTGTTGTTGAAATGTGGAAATAATATTGTGAAATGTTTATTTATATTGTTGTTGGAATGTTGTGAGGATTTTAAATGTTGTGAATATTGTTATTGATGAATGAATATGTTTAGAAATATTTTGTTATATTGAGATTTTATTTGTTGAACTTAGAGGTATAATACACTAAGTATAATAAATAAACTCATAAATTTTCTATATAATAAATAAATAAGTCTAATTAGTTATAATATTGGATTTATAACAACTCAGAGGGATAACACTAAGTATAATAAATAAATACAAAATTTTCTATATAATAAATAAATAAGTAAGTCTAACTAGTTGATATTATAACTAGTTAACACTAAGTACGTATGAACTGGTTATAATATTGTGAAAATTACAACTTAGAGTATAATAAATAAATATTATAATAGTAACTTAACAAATAAATAAGTATCAATTAGTTATAATATTGTGGACCATAATAACTTAGATGGATAAAATTTATATAATAACTCGTTAATATTATATAACAAGGGAGAATGATCTCGAAGAAATGTCTGTTAAATTGCTTGACTCTCAAAGTCTCTCTGGCCTTGAGAGTTGTAAAGGTCAGAAAGTTTATGATAGTTAAGTAATTAGACTAAAGTTTAGACATTTCTTCAAGATCATTTCCCCTCGTTGTGTACGTATGTCGGTAGGTGCACTAACATATTTTGTAAATCTCTATTTAGTTCAACAATATATGACTTCCGAATGTTTTTAACATTACTAATTCTAACATTTTTAGTATATATAAGATTCATGTGGTTTTTGAATGAATATGTGTGACATTGCATAAATAACCTTAGACCTGTTCAGGAATTAGTGTACATTTAAGTGTGCACTAATTCCTGAATTGTTTAGTGTGGACAGTTTGGGATTATATCATCTGTATTGCACATTATTGTTACTCCTACTGAACACGTTTAGTATGAAGTTTCGGTGTTTTCCTCTACTGTTTTTCGGGAATATTGTTCATATGGTCACAATCCCTCTTAATGAACATATATACTTGGAAAACTATGGGGAGGTGCTGCCGAAATTTCTACTGACGTGAACAGTAGTAGAGTGACGGAATATGTGCAATATGGATAATATAATCTCGAATGGGATAAGACCAACTACCTTATAAAAATTAGTAGTGGCAATTGGAGCATTACATGCATGTGAATTTTCAATGTACATTAAGTGTTACTAATAGATAGAACTTTTTAGAAATGGACAAAAGTTGGATGCGTCTAGGCGATAGACTTGAAACGGATTACGCAACCTATGCGCGTGGAGTAAGAACCTTCATTGACTTTGCTCGAGGCTCTGTTGATAGTTGTGGTTGCATTAAGTGTCCATGTCGATGGTGTAAAAATTTGTGTGTGATAGGATTGGCTGAAGTTGAAAGTTATATATTTGTGAACGATATGGATCTAGAGTATATCCGATGGGTGTTGCATGGTGAGCCATATGCATAGTCAGTAGATGCATTGTTTAGTCATTTGAATTATTTGCAAGACATGGATGATGATTATGAGCGGGATAAGATGGAGGAAATGTTGGGTGACATTGGAGCTGGGATGTTTGTGGATGACGTAGACGACAATGGCTCAAGTGGTAAAAGGAGTGATTCCGAAAACTTTGCTGCAATGTGGAAAAATGCAAAATGCGAGTTTTATCCAGGCTGCACAAAACATTCCAAAATGTTGTTTATTGTGCGGTTGCTTCACATTAAGTCATTGTGTTGGATGTCGAAGAAAGCAATAAACATGGTATTAGACTTATTTAACGAGGTGCTTTCCGATGGGTCTGCATTGTCAAAAAACTTTTATGAAGCCAAACAGTTGAGAAAGGGACCAGGGTTTGAGTACAAGTCAATACATGCATGCAAGAATAATTATGTTTTGCTCTAGAAGGAGAACGAGGGGAAAGAAGCATGTCCTGTACGGAGAGTCGAGGTGGAAGGCCAAAACAAATGTGCCCGTTAAGGTGTTGCGATATTTTCTATTGAGACCTAGGTTGCAAAGACTATATATGTGTAAAAAAACAGTTGTTGATATGAGGTGGCACGAGCAGAAAAGAGTTAAGAATGACACATATATAAGGCATCCAGCTGACTCATTTGCATGAAAATCTTTCGATGATCAATACCCAGAGTTTGGGATAGAAACTCAGAACATGCGTTTGGGACTCACTACCGATGAATTCAACTCTTTTGGAAATATGAGTACAAGTTATAGCACTTAGCCCGTAGTGTTGATTCCGTACAATCTTTGGCCATGGAAATGCATGAAGGCACCGAACTTTTTGTTAACGTTACTTATTCTCGGCCCGAGATCATCTGGGAATGACATATATGTATTCATGCAGCCGTTGATTTAAGAGTTGAAAGAGTTATGCGAAACAGACGTCAGGACATATGATGCATCCACGTCGACAACTTTTCAGATGCATGCTGCAGTATTATGGACCATAAATGACTTTTCGGCATATGGAAATCTTTCCGGTTGGAGTATTAAAGGGAAATTAGCGTGTCCGACGTGTAATAAAGAAATTGTTAGTGAGTGGTTAACATATTCTCAGAAGTTGTGTTTCATGGATCATCAACATTATCTACTACCAAATCATGCATGGAGAAGCGAATGTGCTAAGTTTGATGGGAGAGTAGAGGACATAATTGTACCAAATGAGTTATTTGGAGAAGAGATAGTGGAACAACTGGTACATATTAGAGTGAACAATTTTGGCAAAGGCCGGGGTAAGAATAAGAGAAAAAGAGGTGAAACAGAATTGAATTGGATAAAGCGTAATATTTTTTTTGACTTGCCATATTGGTCGTCCTGCACGACATAGTTTGGATGTAATGCACATAGAGAATATATGTGTAATATACTGGGTACATTGATGAGTATTAATAAAAAGACAAAGAATACGATCAAGACAAGGAAAGATCTTGAGAGAATGAGAATTAAACATAATCTACATTTGCGAGTGGACGGCAATAGGGTGATCATGCCGCATGCATGTTTTACGATGACCAGGGTGGAGAGGATGGATTTCTGCAAATGGTTGCAAGGTGTAAAGTTGCCAGATGGTTATGCCTCAAATATTGGTAGATGCGTGAGTCCTGTTAATTGGAAAATTAGTGGATTGAAAAGTCATGACAGCCACGTTCTTTTACAGAAGTTATTATCGGTGGGAATTCGTGGGAAGCTGATATCTAATGTATGTGTCGCCATTATTGAACTATGTATGTTTTTTAAAGATTTTTGCTCGAGTAGTAAATCGAGATATGTTGCAGAAGATGTTGCTACCATATTCTGTAAATTTGAGCATATTTTTCCACCATCATTTTTTGATGTCATGGTCCATTTAGCAATATACTTACCCTGTGAGGCATTATTGGGTGGTCTGGTACAGTTCCGTTGGATGTATCCAGTTGAAAGATATTTAGGTTGTTTAAAGCGCACTATTGGGAATAAAGCCAGAGATGAGGGTTCAATAGTAGAGGCCTATATACACGATGAATGGTTAACATTTTGCTCTCTATATCTTCGTGGTGTTGAGACACGATTTAATCGTCAAGAGCAAAATGCTAATCTTGAGGTTTCGCCTCCTCGTCGTGAGCTATCAGTGTTTTTCCAGAATGTACGACCCTTGGGTGCACAAACGGGTTACGATTTAATTGATAGAGAGTTGGATAAAGGTCGTTGGTACGTGTTAAATAATCGTCGAGAGATTGATTGCTATCTCAGGTATGTTGTTGTATGCTTTGAGAAATTATAATCAAATGTCATTTAATTATAACTTTTGTGCTCAAAATATTATTTTCTTTTACACATATATACAGTGATCACATGGATAAACTTAGAATGGAATGCATAGAGAATATAGAGACAAGACACGAGGAAGAATTTTCTGGATGGTTTGAACAACGTGTATGAACTAAAACTACATTGTGATTATTTGATTTATAATGTTTTAATTCTGGATTACTTTTAATATGTATATATTATTGAAATTGATAGATTTTGGAACAATGTGCTCATGATTCCGAATCAGTTTCTTTTGAATTGTATGTATTGGCCCGTGGTTCCTCTAATAGAGCACTTCGATATACTGCATGCACGGTTTGAGGTTATAAATTATATACTCTGAACCGTGAATGTAATAGAAAGACTCAAAACTGTGGTGTGTTGGTCGATGGAAGTCATGGAACAGACGATATTGACTATTATGGTGTCATACATGATATTATCAGATTGAAATATCTGGGTAGGTCTGTAACATATGTCTTTAAGTATGATTGATGGGACTTAGGCGGTGGTCCGGTGTCGATACATAGGGATAATAACTTTACGAGTGTTAATACGGCATCTAAACGGTACGAAATGATCCATTCGTATTGGCTTATCAAGCTACCCAAGTCTATTATTTGATTGATCCAATGAAAAGTGTTGATGAAGATAGTGGAGAGATAACTTGGCGAGTAGTACAGAAATTTATCCCTCGAAATATATATGAAGCAGGAACGAGTGCAGATTATGATAATAGTAGAAATGAAGATGACACTCCGATAGTAGAGGCCTACCAAGAAGATAGAGAGGGTATTAACTTATTTGTTAATCTCGATGCACTTGAGTTGGTCCTCTTATGTAAATATGACGTCTCACCCGTCCTTCTTGACCCGTCCGTATTAAATGATCATTCAATTCAAGTTAGTAAAAAAGAAGAAGGAGAAGAGTCAGAAGAAGAAGATGAAGTAGAATCCGGGGAGGAAGTGGATAAGGAGGACGAAGAAGAGGTTGATGACGACGACAAAGATGCTATTGAGGAAGATTCTGAAACAAGTATGAAAAATACATCTGAAAATGAAGAATAAAAGTATAAATATTTTATTCATATATGTGACTATAAAATATTTAACTTTTTAATAATTTTTTGTAATTAATTTTCTTTATCATATTAATCATGCCTCAAGGATGTCGCCAAAACGACAACGAAGAAATTTGCCCCCTTCGCCTAGTCCAAGTCCCGAACCTATTGAGGACTTACCAGAACCTATTTAAGGACTTCCTTCTTGAAGATCAAGTGTAGACGCAAGAGAACGACAATCAGTCGACACTTACCAGTATGAAAATAACAACATAGTTAATTATATATCAATACTTTTATCTCAATAACTATATAGATTTAATTATATTATATCTAATAGTTGATGCATCCGCTCGTTGAGGTCGTGGTTATACACATGACATTTCTCTTGAGAAATGTTAAAGGCATGGAAAACTCAAGGTCAACAATCCTAATAATTCCATTGGGGGCGTGGATGATAGTGTAGCAGCGCTTTCCTCATGTATTGGTACAGTTGTTAGAGCTTATGCTTCATTTTATGTGCGATCATGGCGAGATGTTTCTCTCGAGATTAAGGAGCACATTCGGAGCCATATGCTGGTGAGTTTACATTGAGAGTACATTTGTTGTATACTATATTAATATATTATATTTTTGATGTAATTTGTTTATTAGGATGAATTCAAACTCTACTTTGGCCGTAACGAGGATTTGAGAACTGTGAATGGATTGATGGCTACAGTATTCCGACGTCACAAGGGACGATGTCATGACCACTTCAAAAAGTTAGAGACGGTTGAAGAGGCTGCGCAATCCCCTTTCCAGTAGACGAAGTTAGACGATTGGAGAAAGTGTTGTGATCTTTACGCAACTTCAGATTAGTAGGTATTCTAGATTAATAATATCTAATGATTATTTACATATAGATTTGGGCTATATATTTTATGTATATATATATCAATTAACATTCTTAACTAATTTTGTAGCATTTAAGTTCTACGAATGCTAATATAGTCTGTTTTGATTGTCCATCATCGTGCTGGTTCAAGATCATTCCACCGTCTTGCTGAGAACATGGTAATTAATAATATTATAGAATATATTTATTTAACTATTTTTATTTAAGTACTAATATTATCTTTTTAAAATTGCTAATTTGGCTTTGTTAGAAACGTGATGATTTAGAAAAATTTTCACTCATTCATGTCTATGCTACTGCTCACACTAATGAGAGTAGTGAGTGGATGGATCCTGTCGCTGCAGATAATTATGTAAGCGTTGTTATTTTTGTTAAATAAATTATGCAACATGTGAAAATTTTATTTTTTATTTTTTATTTTTTTTAATACGTTACTTATTGTGTGTTTTCTTTGACATGACAGGAAAAAATGATGGAGATACAGTCAGTTTTTGAAAAATCCTCTCTGAGTGACATAGACATATTCACGCAAGTGCTCGGGTCCAACTCTAATATGATAAGAGGTTTGGGACGATCTTTCAAGCATTTTGGTTCATCCTCCTCATCCTTTTCGACTTCACAAATTAATAATCTTACCAAAGATTTGGAAGCTGCACGACGCGAGAATGAGTATATGAGGTCGAGACAGCAAGAGTTGGAGTCCCTCTTAGAGTGACAATCTCATTTAGAGACGCGTTTGCAGGACCAACAAAGAGACCAAGAAGAAAAAATGCACAATGAATTCCAACAGCAAGTGCAGCGGGAGATAATGGTGCAAATGGAGCGTGTTATGTCATTGCAATAGAAGCGGGGTGGGCGAGGAAAGAAGAAATGAATTCTCTCACTTTAATTCGTGTATATAATTTTACTATCTAATTTTAGATTGTTTTAAGACATTGTTAGTTGTAGAATATTTATTGTATATAATATGATACAATTAGTATGTTTTTTAATTTCTTAATTTTATGAAATTAGTGTATTTATGATCTGTACGTTCGAATGTAAAAAAAAAAAAAAAAACGTTCCAACAAGATTTCACGTTCAAACACACGTTCGAATGTAGATACACGATTTGACGATTAACGTTCGAACACACGTCCGAATGTTATCCTCGTTACGTTCGGATAGTGTTCCCATAACGTTCGAACAAAAATTCGAACGTTTAATGTGTTCGAACGTATAAATGTCCGAATGCAAATATTATACGTTCGAACTGTAATTAATCAAAGAACGTTAACTTATGACATTTGAACGTAAATTGCTCGAATTGGCTTTCAGACATAAAAATTTACATTCGAACGTTACTTTTTGTGACAATTTTTGATTGTCACAAAAAAATATAACGTTCGAACGTCACTCCGAACGGAACAACTCCAACCATCACTAAAAATACTTTTAGTGACAGTTCAACAGTAAAGTGTCACTAAATGTATTCTGTGACACACATTAGGTGACGGTCGTGATGACGGTTCAACAGTAAAGTGTCACTAAATGTATTCTTTGATGTCCCATTTTATCTAATTAAGCTAAACTGTAATCTTTTATTAGGAGTCGATGAGCGCAATAATGCCTCAATACCTCGTGTGGAAGCTCTTGTGGACACCCTCAAAATTGATTATCATTATAGTCACCTTGAGCAGGTTCATAAGGCTATTGGGTAAGTGCTTAATTCATACAATCAACTCTCTCTCCCCCACTCTCTCTCTCTCTCTGAATCTATGTATGATCTATGACCTCTAATTCATTTTTTTTCCCCTTGGAATAGGGAGGGCGTGAAAGTTAAGGGATACTTTGTTTGGACATTCTTGAACGACTTTGATTGGATGGCTGGTTATACGATTCGATTTGGCATCTACTTCAAAGACTATGAGAACGAATTGAAAAGATATCCTAAACTTTCAGCAGAATGGTTCAAGAATTTTCTCAAGAAATAGAAATAAAGATTTTCGCATTATGAATAGCCTATCAAACTAGATGGTCTCAGATTAATAAATATTTGAGCATATAGCTCTTCTCTATGAATATTGTACTTTTTGAATAATGTAATTTTCTTTCTGTATTGGCTTAAATGCTTGCAGAATAATAAATTGCTCTACGGATGGTGATCTGTGTCTTTAATTATGTGTGGGTTGTTCAAATTTTCACATTCTTGGTGTGTTGAAATTTTACAAACTAATGTTGTTTGGACAGTGAAAGTGTTTCATCTCATCATTATAATTTTTTTTAAATTTTCACATAAAATATAATAAACAATTCAACTTTTTCAAATCTCAAAACAATAATAATATTAAAAAATAATATTTTAACAATATTTTATTCAACTTTCAACTTTCATATAAAACTATCCCATCTCATCTTACTATCAATAATAATATTAAAAAATAACATTCTAATAATATTTTATTCAACTTTCAACTTTCATATAAAACTATCCCATCTCATCTCACTATCAATGCTCGAAATGCTTCTGGACTTTTACATCGACTTCAGATCCCAATCATGCATCACCTAAAGTTTCTAAAAATTCTAACTACTTTGTTTGTTGAATGGGTTCAAATTTTATTAATCCTATGCATTTCACTTATGATATCATGTTGAGTTTAGATCTCAAAATATTCTTGTACGTGTTTCTTTATTCTATTGGCTATAATACATATATAGTAAGGCCCCATTTGTTTACACAAAACTACTATCTCATCTCATCTCAATCATTACAAATTTTTCAAATCTCCATACAAAAATATAATAAACAATTCAACTTTTTTAAATTTCAACATAAAAATAATACTAAAAAATATATTCTATTAATATTTTATTCAACTACTATTCAAAACATCTCATCTCATCTCATCTGTGTATCCAAGCGGGACCTAAGTCCTCAAGTGACAAATTTGAATTATTGTTTTTTTATTCATTAGATTTAAGGAATGGTAAGAATAAATATACTAATGGAGCTTTCTAGTAGGTTTGAATTAATTAGTCTAATGAATCTGATTGGAAGCCTGTTATATAACTTAGTTCTGAGACATTTTTTATAGTTCAATGCGACGGCAGAACCAACAATTGTGTCGAGGGGGGTCAACTTTTCTACTGTGTGACACATTTATGTAAAGAGTAATGCTAGATACAGTTTATGGTGTGCAAACTCTATGCACTCTTTTTTTTATAAAAAAAAATAGGGTCCACCATTAAAAAAATATTTTTTTCATATAGGTCATAGTTTTACCAACTTTTTACAAAGGAAATATGCTGAGCTTGCATATTTTAAGACTGCAAACATCATCTCTCTTACATAAATTCAAAAGTGAATGAAAAATCATAAAAACACAATTACAAATAGGGATGTAACCAGTTCGATTTTGGACAAAACTTAAGACCAAACTAGTATGTACTAGTTTTACATTTTTTGAAAAACTGATTACGCACCGGTTATCCTCTTAAACCGGTACTTCCAGTTTTATCTATTCCGATCCGGTTCGGTCTGGTTTTAATAAAAAGACCATTTGTCATAAAAAAAATCTGTTTATAGAAAAAAAAAAAAACTGTTTTATTAAAAATCTGCTATAAAAAAACTGTTCATAAAAATTGGTTTATAGAAAAATCTGTTATATTGTAAATGCTATAAAAAAATCTGTTTTATAGAAAATGAAATAGAAAAAATCTACTTAATAGAAAATGAAAAAAAAAAAAAAAATCTGCTATAAATGCTATCACACTCTCCATGTTGTTGAGGTGGTAAGACTTGATTTATAGGTCCAGTGGGTAGGGTGCTATCATAGTTACAGTTACACCCATGTAGAGAAGCTACCTCCGATGGTGAAAGCGTTTCTAAGCTTCATCAAATGGCCAACAACCGTGTGATCCATATATAAGTGCAGACGTAACTTCCTCAATCAAATATCTTGCTGTATTGCTACTAATGGCTAGCTGGACCTTTATGATGGATAAAACTATGTAAAGTTGTTTCTTACGTCACTTTTTCAACCAAAGAAAATATGCTTTGCATTTTCTTAGTAAGAATAATGCTATTTTTCGTTAGTTAAGAAAGCATTGGTGCTCCAAACATAATATTTCCTATACCAACCACTCCAAGCTTTACATTATCGAGGAAACAGCAATATATATACTTGATTGAATTAGACCAATCCATTAGAAATTTTAATCACCTTATTTGCCGAAAAACACATCATGACAGTATGTAAAATTGTAGTGTGATTTATATTAAGAGAAATGATATATACAAGTTCTAAATGTATAAGTCTTACGCAAGTTTTTATAAAAAAATGAGTTCCACCATGAAAATGTGTGAAAAACTTATTTTTTACGGGACTAACATTTTTACAAAAGTCTTATACAAAATTTGTACATTTGAGACTTATATCTATCATCCATAAGATTGCTGTTTGATTTATGCTAATTAACATTACTTAGAAATTCTCTCCACCCAAAACTTTTAAGCCATGAATTTTAATTCAAAATTTGTCAATACCATGAGGTGTTATTCCTTAAAAGAAAAGGACAACGAATGAATCTTAACCTAGATAAATACACAAGATGTTAAAAAAGATTTATATGAATTTTACGGATATTCAAAAGTTAATGACCTGTTTAGATATAGAAATATTCTCATTTTATTTCATCTCATAATTATATATTTTTTTAAATTTTTATACAAAAGATAATAAATAATTTAATTTTTTTAAATATTAAAATAATAATAACATTAAAAAAATAATATTTTATTTAATTTATTAAAATTATCTTATTTTACTTCCTTTCATTTTACTATCTAAACAAGTATATTAATTAGAAGTTTTTGTCACAAAGATATTTTATTTGTAGTAGATTTTCAAATAACAATGAGTGATTTGGAATTATTAGGGGAGGGACGTCGTGTCCCATCACCCCACTCACTAAGCCCGTCCAACATCGTTAGGACCTTTCTTTTTTGTTTTGGCCTAGGTCGTGTAATTGGCTCCGCACTCAAAAGCATTTACGTAATGAATTCTGCTATGGGGCGGTCGGTCTGCTATTAAGACAAACAATCAATAATAAAATTATGTCACATCATTGATTGTAGGAAATTTACAATAAAATCATTACACTAGATTTCTTCACCAAAATAACTCTACTGCCTTTTCATTTACGTCTACTCTCTGGTTTGGCAAACGAGAAAGGCATTCATGTATCTTTACCCTTAACCGCATATGAAGTAAATGATTCGAGTTTGACCATTTCTTCTGGATTTAGTTTCACAGACAGGGCTCCAATATTTGGTTGATATTTTAAGTGTGTTTAGCCACTTTCCCAGAAAATCTCACATCACTGCATGCATTAACTCCATTAATGATGTTCACCTCCTCTCTTTAAAACTTCTAGCAACTTCAGCTCAAAATAGAAAGTAGGGAGGAAAATGAATTTGTAGGGATTTGCCAAACCGAGAAACCATGATCGAGGAGACTGAAGTGGGAGAGAGAGAGAGGGAATGAACTTTAGGAAAATACAGAGGAATATCATGTGAATGAGCAGATAGAGTAGCTGCGTGGGAGTCTTTAATTAGATGGCTATTATTTTATAAGGAGCAGGTGGACCGGTTTTAAGATATTCTCTTTTTTAAAATTAACATTTGGATATACGACCAATTCTACTATCAGTTATTATTTATTTTTATATTTCATATTTATAATTTTTTTTTATAAGATATGAAGATATTTTTCATAAGATTGAGGATGTGAGGTAGTAAATAATAGCTGATAAGAAATTTTTTTCTTAAATATACTTATCTTAACAAACAGTTGAATCAATAAATTAGACTCCTTAACAAGGCATTTGAGACCCATTTGTTAAATGAACAAAAGGTTTGATCTTGACTATCTAATATTCGCTCAAATTTGATTAATTAGTTAATTTGACGTAAAGAATTTTATTCATTATCTATTTTTTTATTATTTTTTATTATATATCATGATGTGGCATTAGATGATAGATTTATAAATTAAATATAATAAATAATTTTTAATTATCTAATATCATATCATAAAATAACGTAAAATTGTTTGTATTCAAAGATGAGTTGAAATTGTTTGTGAATAGTAGAATAAAATATTATTAGAATATTATTTTTTAATATTATTATTGTTTTAAAATTAAAAAAATAAATTATTTATATATTTTGTGTGAAAATTTAAAAAAATTGTAATNTTTTTATTATATATCATGATGTGGCATTAGATGATAGGTTTATAAATTAAATATAATAAATAATTTTTAATTATCTAATATCATATCATAAAATAACGTAAAATTGTTTGTATTCAAAGATGAGTTGAAATTGTTTGTGAATAGTAGAATAAAATATTATTAAAATATTATTTTTTAATATTATTATTGTTTTAAAATTAAAAAAATAAATTATTTATATATTTTATGTGAAAATTTAAAAAAATTATAACGATGAGATTATATGAATTGTGAGAGATTTTAAATTCAAAATGTGAAACATTACTATTTTAACATTCTCGACGGTACAAAAATTAATAAAAAATAGGAAATGATTCTCTGTCCGACTGCAAAGACTCAAAGTCTACGCATATATTTTCTGCGAGTGGGGAAACCCACTTGTGAATCGCAGTCTCTCTCTTTTTTGCAGACTCTACATATTCTTGAATCGCAGAGCTTCGTGGTCTGTTGTTCGGATTCAATCGGAGGTAAAATCATGATCTTGTTTGATGTCTCTCAGACTCTTTTGATATCCTCACCTTACCGCTATTATCTATCCATTCCTTTTATAGATCTGAACTTTTCAATTTTCTCCCTTTGATCCGTTGCTGAGGATACAAACCCAAGCCTTTGAAACTGTAACTTCTTATCCATTTCTCTGATCTTGTGTCCTCAATTCTTACTAATCTAACTTTAGACTCGTCCAAAAATCTTGATGTAGGAAGCACTCTTCCTGGGCTTTGTGATATTTGGTTCAGTACGTAATCCCATTATGCTGAATTATGCGTTGTTTTCGTACTTTCTGAGATTGTTGACGTTAGAGGAATCAAACTAAACATTATATGCGCTTATGTTTTGGGACTAGCTTTTAACCAGAGTTATTATCCAACATGAAGTAAACCTGTGTCAGTCAATAAAAATGCAGTGAGGGGTCTGGATCCAAACTAGAGATTTGGGCTAAATTTTACGGTCGTTTCATCTGCGACTCTGACATGGCCACGAATTCTGTATGCTCAATACTTCGCCTCATATTAGTTTTGAATTTATGCTGTTCTAACAAGGATTATTCCAGAATAGCATATGTTATAGGTACAGATCATGCGTAAATGTCTGCTAGGATTAAGTGATGATAAACAGTGAATTTATTTTGCTTGCCTTCAGGGATTTGTTGCTATTCTCAATGTTTGGTGTATGCGGATGGTTCCGATATGAATCTCAAATTTAAATGTGTTATCTTACTCCCTTGCTTGACCTACCACTAATCATGGGCCAGAGAAATCAAAGAAAGTCTTTTGTGCATTTTCTTACTTGGTTGAATGCTTCATCTTCTTCACCAGTTTAAGGAAAGATTTCAGATTGGTTATATGTGTGCTGTGATCGTTATCAGGACTGTTTTGGATTAAGTGAATGTTTTTCTTTTTCGCTTTGTTTTGACTGAGGCCTTTTCCCTGCTATATGTGATTGGCTTCTGGAATTGTGGTGTACCATGCTTGCTTTTTCGTTAATGAATGGTTCCCATCGTGCCTTAAAATTTCAGCCCCTGCAAGCTGTTCCTCAAGCTTTGCCATCATTGTGATGAATCGGACATGGTCGGATTTCTCCTTCACTCCTGCGTTTCTGATCACAAAAAAAGATAGTCTTCATTGGGTTTTATTCTTCTGTCGGTCTATTTTATCAAACATGAACTTGTTAAATAGCTTCATGAACCAGACAAAAAGATCATATTTTAACAGACAAGTCCAAGGCTTAGTTTAGTGTAGATCGGATGCCAGGCAAAATCCCTAATGTTCTCAAAACAATGAATTTTAGTTGTTGATGGTATCTTTAAATAAGGCTCGTATTTCTAATTTAGTGTAGATTTCTATGCCTTCTTAAATGTAAGTCACACTTTTGCTGCATTCAATCAATTATCCCTAAAAGTTAGTCCTCCCCCATGTTTTGATTCAATCATCTTTACTAAGACAAGCCTCATTGTTCGATTAAAATCCTATTGGATGATATGGAATATATTAGTTATCCTATTGTTATATAACTTTCTTAGTACTGTATTAATGGTATTTATTGTTCTTGGATGCATGCATTCTTTAGAAATTTCAGGTGGCACTGAATGGATATCAGGCAAGAAAAAAATTGAGAAAGTTGGTCATGCGAGTTATTGATTGGATAATAGTGATTTGTTTTCATTTCTTTTAATTTAGCATCGCATGGCCCAGCTATAGCAAAATTGTGAAATAACGTATGTAGTGGTAAGTTGAAAGAGGTGGTATGAGGTTTTGGAGAGTTTGTGTTTTTGCTTCCTGGGGTAGCATGATTGCGTGTGCGGTTCTGGTATTTTCTCAGTCCTTTCTGGAACGAAACATACCTGACACATAATTGCAACAGTTATAGATTTTCTATTCTCATCATTTTTGTGAATTTACGTTACCTTGTTTCTTCCATGCTAGACACTGTAATGGGACTTTTCAGTTTATTTCAATTCTTAGGAATATGAACCTTTGGTTGCTTTGCTTGGATTATTTATCTGTGATTGAGCATTTTCAGTATTCAAATCAATGTTGGGAGTTGGTAGGACCTTCTCCCATTCGAAGAATAGGGTTGGAGGGTTCAGCCATTGGTTGAAGAGTATAGAAGAGAGGAGAGGAGATGGAATAGTTATCATTTTGTTTGTTTGGATGCTAGATCAAATAATAGTATGGGAGACAAGAATCGGAATTACCCCCTCCCTTCACCCGGTTGTTTGGCTGAAGGAAAAAGAGATACAATATTATGAGGTTCTTTTTTTTAAAAAAAAAAATTTGAAACTAGATTGAGCCAAGTGATAAAAGTTAGTTTAGACGTTGTTTATAATTTTTAAGGTAGAAAAAGGAAATAGGGAACAACCCATTAGAACTTGGCATTCTCTGATTTCCCCAATTTGAAGAAATTGAAATAAGGGGTTTTCGGTGGTATTATTCCCTAGAAGCGTAAAATAACATTCTGAACAGGGTGCAGGGTAAACCTCTTTCCTATCATCTCCTTCCATCCAAATGTTCCCTGCCAACTAGCCTAATGAAGAATTTGAAAATATCATCAACAATTTGCTGAATTTTTATTTATTTATTTTTTTTGTCCAGCAGATTTTCCCTAAATTTTGTAGGATAAATTTCCTACTCCCATCTGTCTTTATATGATGTTTAACTTAAACTGAACGTGTTCAGGATCCATGGCCCTGGTTACAACTGCTGAAGTTTGTGATGCAAACCCACAGCTGATTTCAAGTGGTGAGCTTCGGGCACTCCAGCCAATTTTTCAAATATATGGCCGTCGCCAAGTCTTCTCCGGACCGATAGTTACCCTCAAGGTGTTTGAAGACAATGTTTTGGTTCGTGAATTTCTTGAGGAGAAGGGTAATGGCCGAGTTCTTGTGGTAGATGGTGGTGGAAGTTTGCGGTGTGCAATATTGGGGGGCAATCCTGTGGTACAAGCTCAGAATAATGGATGGGCAGGCATAGTTGTGAACGGTTGTATAAGAGATGTCGATGAGATCAATGGTTGTGACATTGGGGTGAGGGCTCTGGCCTCCCATCCGATGAAAGCCAATAAGAAAGGTATGGGAGAGAAGCACGTTCCAATCACAATTTCTGGCACTAGGATCTCTGATGGGGAATGGCTTTATGCTGACACTGATGGAATTTTGATTTCCCGAACCGAGTTATCTGTCTAAAGGCATTTCCTTGAAAGACAATATTTGCAGGATGATATTTATGTTGGGTAAGTTCTGTTGTATTGCTTCACCTATAAAAAAAAAAGTTATGTTGTATTGCTCAATGAACATTAGTCAATGTACGTTAATGTCTTTTCCCGTCTGAAATCAACTTCACCATCTTCAAATCTCATTTGCGATGATCAGGTTCCATGCAATTGATAGCAAAGACAGTCAAAACAAAGAAAAGAAAGACAACGAGAAAACCTGAAAAATGGTGACATTCCTTCAAATGTCAAAAAAATAAAAAATAAAAAAAAGAACAAAAGAAAGACTACTTCAAAACTCCTGTTTACCGATAGAAATTAGCATGGAATATTGAAGATATAGGAACCGACTTTCAAAGGGTTTCAGGCTTTCAGCTGTCAAAGCTGAAACGTCTTCGGAATAAAGTTTAATAGAATAATGGTTGCCAAGGACCAGAGAGTTAACTATGTATCATGCTTTTAGGAATCACTGCTTGCACGATATCAGAGCAGAACCTGATTTTAACTTTTTTTTTTAAAAAAGAAAAAGAAAAAAGGAATCACTGCTTGAATTGCTTCCGTGGAAAATTTGTTCATCTAGAAAATTGGAATGTGTGATTTTCCTACCCACAAAGGAGGATTGTCAAAGCTAGGAATAGAAATCAATTTCTAGGCTTCATTGTCGATTGTTGAAACAATAGTATTGGCTCAAATTCTCTTTTGATATAATTTCAAGTGAACATGAATCATGATGAAAACCAAACCCAAATTACACAAGAAATCGCATTAAATATATGTATTCACAGTGGTTGAAACCAAGAATCAGAATTACATGACACCCATCTAAAACTCCCCCACTTCTGAGCCATCTCCCAATCCAATAATTTCTTTGAGAGAAACAAAGCTTGAAGCATGAGCAATTGCGTTAACGTGTGTCAAGAATATACCATTAGGCTTCAACAACCTGAAGCTTTCTTGTCCAACATTATAAATGACCGGACAGCCTGCACAATTTATGACAATTTCTCCATTTTTCAAGACATTGATGACTTGAACTTGTTCAGGATTCCACCCTTGTTCCCATGGACTTGGAGATTTAATCACAAGCTCTCTGATCCAAGACTCCCTAACACCATATTCCTTCATCACCCAAATTTCAATATCCCATCCAGAAGCGTCGTCCATAACAATGGAGCTCAAAGAAAGACAGTCTCCTAATATCCCAAGGTTTGAGCTTTTAAAGCTGGCATCTGATGATCTAGATAAAGGTAGCGGGATTGTTCGGAATTTCTCATTATCCAGATCAAAAGAACGGATAAGAGCAGAACCATTGGGAAGCTTAACAAGCCAGTGAAGAGCTCCATTAACAAAAGTCCCAAACAAACTCCGATGGCGTGCGGGAGGAACATGCTCAGTTCTTCTCCAAGTGGTCCCACTTCCTAAAGTGTAGATCTCTAAAGACTCGGAATACTTAACCACTTTGTACTGCTTAGTCTTGGGGCTGAACCCAAACCCAGATACAAATTGACCAAAATCAGGCTTTGTTTCACCTCTTGGCAGGATTAAGTACTCACCCGTGATGGGATTTGATATGTAAATGGGATCGGCCATCAGAATATCACACGAGCAAATCAATCCATGGCATGAATTCACAAGAGTGGATTCAAGGTATGGGAATTGATTGAACTTGGCAATTATAGAAGATGGCTCTTGTTCTTGAGGCTCAAGCAAGTAGAGCCCTCCGGAATTGCCATGGGGAAATAAGCTGGATTGAAGCACAACACCCATGGGTGTGCTTGCACAGTGCAGCTTGGCAAAACTAGGATCTAGAAGTAGTTCCCGCCATGCCTTACATACGTACCTGCATCGGATTACTGCTTCGATGTGGAGCCTGAGCAAGATTTCCAGCATGATATGCCACGGCAACTCTGAAAAATAGCATCTGCCACGGCCGCCGGCGGTACTTTTTTGGTTACCCTCGTCTTCGACAGCATTGTTTGCTTTGCTGCTACTGTGCTTGCTTTCCATGGAGGTGGGTGCCATCTCCTCGCGGAGACGGAGCCTTTTGTTTGTGTGAGGGCTTGTCCGTGGGGTTGAGTCCTCAGCCAGGAAACAATTGACTTTTTAATGGTACACACCAATAAAGTTGTATGATTCACGCATGATTAGAATATTCTAATATCAAGATACCAAAGGAGTGGCCTGAGTTTCTTTATTTTTCCTACTTTTATTTCAATAATGATATAATTACCGCAATCACTTGCCCCAATATATATTTTAAGCCATCATCTTTTTTCTGAATTTTATTCTCTTTGGTCACGTCAGTTTATGCAAATTCTTTTATTTAAATAATTAATTTATTATACAATCATTTTTAAAATATGTGATTAAAAATCAGCATTGTATTACATTTTATATAAATTTTTATTTAAATAATTAAATAATCAGATAAAAATTTATCACATGATTAAAGATATTTTTCTAGATAAAAAATCAAAGGCTATTTTTAGTTTTTTTTATTTATGGGCATATAATTTGCTATTGCACACAGTCTTATCTAAATTATTGATATCATATCTATTATTATTTTATTAATTTTAAAGTTCGATGGGAATAAGACACGTAAAGAAAAAAGTAATGACACATGCACAATTTTTTTTTTATAATTATATTTTTAAATAAAAATATTTTATAAAGTGATGCTATTTTTGTAAGCTATTTTATAAAAATACATCTTGTTTAAAACATAGTTGTATAATTACAAAAATAATTGTATGTCTATCATGTTGCAATATTTATATATATATATATTTATGTGTGTGTGTGAAAATCCATGGATGACTCCATATGCCCCCAAATGTGCCCCCCTCTTATATTTTACTTTAATGCTTGGGTAACTTTTTTCTACTTAATTTTTTTACTTAATTGACTAATAGTGAATTTTGTGTATTTTATTTCTTAATAGTTAATGATGTTTAAAAAATATTTAAAAGAAAAAGAAAAAGAAAAAGGAAAAGAAAAATTGCAATCACTGGTATGTGTATTCATACATTTGGTGTGCACGAGCATTGTCCATGTACACAAACATATAATATATATATATATATATATATTTATACATATATATATATATGTCACGACATATGGGGACTCAAAAAAATAACGGGAATCGGTGTCGTGGTGGTGCTACGAGATGAACGATTTATCGAATTGAAGAATAGATTTGTGGACCTATTGATTGATCATAGATATGAACTGATCGGAACGCACATCTCCTACTTCGCTGCGCTCGTTCCTCTACTTTTAGGGCAACCGAAAAGTCTCATACTCCATAGCTCTAGAGATATGAGACTAGTTCAACCGTTTGACAGTTGGTGCGTATCTTGGAATACTCACTCATATATATTGACCACGAAAGAAGAATCATTCAAAATGTTGTATGTTGAATACATCACATATATAATAATAATAATAATAATAATAATAATAATAAAAAAATATTATTTTATCCATCCAATTTGACACATCATGTATTTTAATTTTTAAATTTTTTTTTCTTTACTTAATAGTTAAAGAAATGACTACTAGTATATTCATATTTTTTTTATATTTTTTAAAAATGTTTAAAAAAAAACTAAAAAGCAATAAAAATTTGAACTAGCAAGAAGATAGCGCATAAAAAAAACCATTTAATGCACTTTGAAAACCGCTATATATAATTGTTAGTCCTTACAAAGTTGCAGGAGCGAAACTTGTCTTAAAGCAACCATCAGAAGAGTTCGTGTAAATGTTTCTTTACGATTTGGTAGATTATGAGAGCGGGAGACGAGGGGAGTTTGGAATACATAATTATCCTTAAATTAGACAAAGTAAAGAAAACGAGAAAATAACAGCATATTATAAACATATATATCGACCTTACATTGTAAAGTTGGGAAACTATGTAAAACTCGTCAGACTATCATCATTCAATTTGCAATTATCACCTCCAAACTGTCCCTTTTGCCCTTAAAATGACAAATTAATAATAATTATTTAAAAAGTAAAAAATACCTTTTGTAAAGAAAAAAGTGGATTTATTTATTTAAAAATGTTAAAATATTATTTGGAAAAATAAATAATATTTTTCAAAATAGATTTTCTTTTTTAAAAAGTCAATTAATATAGTTTAAAAATAAAAGTTGTTGTTTTTTTTTTTTTGCTTGAAAATATTCGTTTTTTATTGTTTCTTTTAACTTTTAGCTGGGAAAAATAAAGAATTGCATCCCAATCAAAGCTAAGTATTGGTGGCAGTATTAAATAAGGTTAACGTCGAGATATCATATTCATGATCCCGGCCTGTCGAAGGACCAATAGCGTAAAGGGAATGGCCTTCGAAAGAAATGTCTTATGAAAGTTTTTATTTTTATTTTTAAAGGAGTACTATTCTGTCAAACTCAATAATAAATGTAAGAATAGTACATAAAACGTAACGTGTTGCCAAAGCGGTACAGAATTTATTGTCATGTCATGCTACCGTTATATCAAACTATATCAAAATATTGTAACCATGCTCTTCCCAACTTAACCAACAACTCACCCACATGAGCTAATACTAATATCACATTCTTGTAATACTTGGTACTTGTTTGGACACTTACGTATATTGTTTGTCTAACAAGGTATTTTTAGATATTCAAATATTCTTAAATATTTTATTACCAAATATTATTTAAATGCAAAACAATTTTTAATTTCAAAATTTTCATAAAATAATAATTATCCAAATACAAAACCAATACAACTTTCACAAATATCCAAAAAAAATAAAAAATAAAAATAAAATAAAACATAAAAAATAAAAAAATAATACAACTTTTTCAAATTTCAAAACAAAAATAATATTAAAAATCTATATTTAAGCAATTTTTTGACTTTATAATATTCTTATTAAATTTTTTATATCTCATTTCTCAAAACTCAATAAAATATTTCAACTCAAATTATTTCATTACAATTTTAACTTATGATTTGCCTTCGTTTGTCATATTTGCTACTTGGCAAAATGCTCTATTAGCATAATAGACGTAAATAGACTAAAGTAGTTAGTTGCGATTACTAAAAATCTCAAGTTTCAATATTGCTAAAATAAAAAAACCTAGGTAGCTATAGCCTGTTAAGACATTGACCAGATCAAAAGAATAAGTAGAAGGAGCTGGAAGATTCTGGACTAATTTAGGTGATAACATAATTCCTCATGGTGGTCCTAAGTTTGTTTGTAAATGCTAAATGAAATGCTTGTTACATGTAAATTTACTTATCTTACAACAATCTGTATAAATAGGACCAAAGGTTCCATGCATTGTACACGATGGAAAATCAATACTTGTAAATTTCCATTTTCAATAAAATTCTCACAAAGGTCTTTCTTCAAACACCTTATCTACATCTCGTTTACTTTCTTCATAATGGTATCCAGAGCCATGTAAAGCTCATGAGCCGTGCTACAGGGAAGCCTCCTGAGGCTCACGAAATGCACGAAATCACTCGTGGATAAGTGGGGTTAAAATTGTAAAAACAAAAGCTATTTCTCCTCTACATTCCCATAGTCATTTTCCTCCCAATGAAGCTTTCTAAATTGTTCTCTGCATTCCCGCTGCCCTCCTCCCCAACGAAAGTAGGAACAAGTGCCTCATTGAGAAAACACCAGTGATTTTTATAGCCATGAAATTAGAAGAAATAGGGTATTGAAAGAAAGAGATGAAAACCGTTTAGGAAAACAGAGTATTGGGCATGCACTACTATGAGAGCTTGTTCTGAGTGAATGCAAGGGTGAATGACAAAATTGGAGTGACAAATGGATGGTGAAGGACTTAATCAATGCAGAACAGGTTGGTGGTGAGCATTACAAATTCTCTAAGCTTAGTAAGTTCAAGAAACTGACTTCGAAAGATGCTTAGAAAACTGTAAAACATAAAATTTTTGGAAGAACTCGAAGACAGACTTTTTTGAGACTTTTGGAAGGACTTTGAAACCCTAAAAGGGAATGGCTAATCTCTCATATTCCTAGGGTTTCAAGAGCCCTTGCGCAAGAAATTCTCATGTGTTTAATAGTGAATTTTGATTTACCTTGTAAAGATCTCCATACAAACCTTCAACTTGTTTTCAATGGTTGCCGAAAATAATGAAAATCGCACGAGTTCCCTACATGACAACGAAACGCCTATCGCAACCATAATATTTTTGAAGTTTTCCCAATTCAGAGAAAAGTCACAAAATGATAAAGAAAAACGAAGAAAAAAGTTTCAATCTATATCTTCATACATTGGCATTTTTTGGTAGTGAAGAAGACCCAACAAGTAAATGTGGAGAAGTTAAAATGTGCTGAGAGGTTATGGAGCACCTCTTGGAGTTTTCTATTGAGCCGTTTTATTTCTTGAACGGTTTTCGTTGAACACATTTAAGTAACTCCCTCCACTTGGCCGCTGCGTTTTGTCATGAAAAAATGAAGAAAGAACGAAATGCACAGAAGGAAAGAGAATGATGGAGGCTGGAGCAAGAAAGCCAAGTATTCAATTAAATAAGGGCAATATGGACATTTTAATATTGATGACATGGAGAGTGTGCAATTCGTGCCCTCCTCCCGGCGTGCGTTCTAGCATTTTTCAAAGCTCACGCTTCTTTCTCCTTCCCTGCAAAACAAAGGACACATGAAAAACTCACAGAAACAAACCAATCAACCCTTCCACTACCCCTTTCCTCCTCCATCCTTAGCTCCGCTTCTCACTTTGTCACCCTTAAGCTCAATATCGACAATTATCTCTTGTGGAAGGCTCAAGTTTCCCTTCCTCAAGGGTCATCAAATCTATGGCTATGTTGATGGCTCTGTTAAGATGCCTCCACCCATTCTTGATAATCTTCCCAATCCCGAATACAATTGTTGGCTCCTCCAGGACCAACTCATCGTTTCCACCCTAAATTCTTCTTTGTCTGACACTATATTAGCTCAAGTCTTTCGATATAATACCTCCCATGAAGTTTTGACTACTCTATAAAATCTCTACGCTGCCTAGTTCTCAACTCATGTTATCCAAAAACAATTTCAACTAGCTACACTGAAAAAGGGTCCTAAAACCATCTCTGAGTATTACCACAAAGCCACCTCTCTCGCCGCTGCAGGCCACCCTCTCTCTCCTTCGTAATTCTCAATTTACTTGCTCGTAGGCCTTGGCTCAGATTATGATCAGTCCATTGTCACTGCAATTACAACCTCTCTCGACCCTCTCTCTTCTCATTAAATCTACAGCTATTTGCTTAACAACTAGTCTCGTCTATCTCACCAAACTCAGTCCTTACTTTCGAGTTCTAGCCTTTCAGTCCATGCCACAAATATTCGATCATCTTCAGCTCCTATCCACTCAAACAAAGGTCGTAATTCTTTCTATCTAGGTGGGTGTCATGGTCTTGGGCGTGGTTGCCAACCCTCCCATTTCTTTTCCAATCGGCCAAACACACGACCTTTGTGTCAAGTCTTCCAAAAACCCGGTCACACTGCTCTCACATGTTGCCATCAATTCAACCAGACTTATCAAGCCCCTGCGCCTACCTCCCTTACTGCTAATTTCACTTCATTGCCCCCTATTTCTTCCTCACCGAAATAATGGTTTCCCGACACTGCATCAACCAATCACTTTACCTTTAATTTTTCAAACCTCACCTTGGATTCTACACCATATCGTGGCACTAACCAAGTCAACATCGGAGATGGCTCCACCCTTCCCATACAGAATATTGGTTCCAGCCATCTCAACACCCCATCTGGCACATATCTTCTCAATAAAATTCTTCATGTCCTTTCCATTACTAAAAATTTACTTTCTGTGCATCAATTTTGTTTGGATAATTTCGTCTACTTTGAATTTCACTCTTCATTTTTTCTTGTGAAGGATTTACATACTTGTGAGGCACTTGGGGTCATGTTGAAGATGGTCTATATGTTTTACTGGTGCCTTTGATTACATTGCAAGCTTTGGACTCCCCCTCTCCTGCCTTTTCTCAAGCTCACATTGTCGAAAGGACTTCTTTCCAAATATTGCATGCCAGTCTCGGGCATCCCTCCACCCGTGTGACCTCCTTTACGCTTAGACACTTTAATCTGCCTATTAATAGTTCTTTAGCTTTGTCACCTTGTTCAGCTTGTTTACAAGCTAAATCTCATGCCCTCCCACACCCCCCTCTCCATCTAAGTCTAACAAGCATTTTCAATTACTTTTCATTGATGTATGGGGACTAGCGCTTGTGTTGTCTTCGTTAGGATGTCGTTTTCATTTTTCCACAGTGGATGATTTCTCTAAATACATCTGGATGTTTCCCCTACATTCTAAATCAAATGTTCATTCCATTTTTATGGCATTTTTAAGATATACCAATAATACATTTTCTACTAATGCCATCTCTGTGTAGTCGGATTGGGGTAGAGAATTTCGTCCACTTCACTCCTTAGTTGCATCACTCGGTATTCATCATCGTGTTACTTGCCCTTACTCCCACACTCAGAACAGAAAGATTCCACCATCACATTGTCATGGTTTGTCTCTTCTAGCTCATGCTTCCGTTCCTCACAAATACTAGGTTGAAGCATTTCAAACTGCAGTATTTCTTATAAATCGGATGCCTACACCTATCCTTTAAAATTCCTCTCCCTTTGAAACTTTGTTCAATAAAACACCTGATTACAAATTTCTACGAATTTCTGGCTCAGCCTGTTTGCCCAATTTGCAGCCCTTTAATCGCCATAAACTTGATTTATGCTTAAAGCAGTGTGTTTTTATGGGCTATAGCCCAGATCACATGGGTTACTTGTGCTTAGATTTAGCCACAGGCCACACCTTTGTTTCTAGGGATGTCTAGTTTATTGAAATTGACTTTCCCTTTGTAGCCCAGCCCATCTCGCCTCCTTTATCTACTCCCAATAGCTCACATATCTCATCCTTTCCTCTACCGAACCCACTTACTTACTTTGTCCCCAGCCCATCTAACCCACATACATCAGGCCCATCACCTAGCCTTTCTACTTTACTCTCCTCTCCATCAGTCTCTTACCCTAACTCTCCCGAAGCGTCCCTGCCTCCTCAACCTTCTCCACCTACCTCTCACTCACACCCTCACTATTCCTCACCCAAATCACTCCCATACTCTTCTTCCTCCTCTGATTCGGCACCACCTTCGTCTATCAATCCTCTCATCAACAACCACCCCATGGTCACTTGGTCAAAATCACAAGTTCATCGTCCCCTTCAAAGATGTGATGGTACAATACCTTGGCCGCCTCCAAAAGCCTCAATCTCTCTAAGTCTTTCTTCTGCTTCCATCCTAGAGGAACCCTCATTGTTTACTAAGGCTTCTAACTATTCTTAGTGTTAATCGGCCATGGTAGCCGAGTTCCAAGCCTTACTCCAAAACAAAACATGGGTCCTTGTTCCTTCTTCTTTGAAAATGAACATCCTTAGTTCCAAGTGGATCTTAAAGACCAAGTGATGAGTGTACGAAAGTGCATTCTAAATACCCTATTATTGGACTATAACGCTAAAATATGAATATAAATTATAGGAATTAATGTGTATTCTTGAATTGAGTTTTTATTTACTTTGAGATACTTCTAAGCAGATTTTTATGTTTAATTTCAGGGACTATAAAAGAGTAAGTCAAAACCCAATCAAATTCAAAGGACTTTCAAATGGGCAAGAGTTGGAACAACCTAAGAACTTTCAATGAGTATAGGACTCTTCAAATAAGGATAATGATGGAGTTTAAGAGTAATTCGGATCAAGAGAAATAGTCAGAATCCAACATGCTCTAGGAGACAATCTGGATATACTTTAATATTTTGAACATAACTTTTTACTCACATATTGGATTGATACGATTCTTAATGCGTTGGAAATCAAATTTAAAGGGATACGATTTTGTCTCTAATAAGAATTTCCAAATTAGAATTTCTAAAGTGCTTACGTGGCTACCAAGAGAAGTCCTAACATTTAGGCGATTTTTCTAGGCGGGAATTATGAAGATATTATGGTTTTTTTTTCCTATCCTATATAAGTATATCATTAGCACGGAAAAGAGCAGTAGAGTGGAGGCTAAAAAGAGGAAGAGAGGAATTTAATTATCATTGCCGCCGTTTGCTTTACTTTTATCTTGAAATGTTTGTTGTCCATTATATTTATGGGTAACTAAATTCTCAAGTAGGACTAGAGATGAACTTGCACATTAGATGGTATTTTTAATTTATTTTTGATTTATGTATTTGATTTTCAATTACACAGAGAGACAAATTAAAAGAATAGTAGAAGGAACACAAAAATTAAGAAAAAATATCAAATGATTAATGGAAAACAAAGATTAATTTTAAATGTAAATTAAAGTGAAGCAAAGTGACTAACGGAAAAAGTACTCAAATTTGACAAATAGTAGAGCATCGAAAATCCCTTGCACAAATCTGGTATTTTAATTATTCTTAATTCATTGAATAATTTAATTGAGAACTCAATTCCCAGAATTTTCAATCGGAAGATATAGATCTATAAACTAAGATTTAAACCAAATGTAACACTATGAAGAATTATTCACCACTTTTAAATACGTAAATTATTATCACTATTGAGAATCCAATGACGACAATATACTCAAGAAGCGATATTGCAGCAAAGAATTTAATCAATATAGATAAATAATTGATCCAAACATAATCAAATAGCTAATCTATTCAATAGAAAAAGAATGATTGAATCTATAAACAGAATAAATTCTATGATTATTCGGAGAAGAGAACATCAACGATGAATTGAGAATGATAAAACAAAAGAGTTTTAGTAAGTGAAAATCAAATACATAAATCAAAAGTAAATTGAAAATACCATCTAATGTGCAAGTTCATCCTTAACCCTACTTGAGAATTTAGTTACCCATAAATATAATGGACAACAAAAATCTCAAGAAAAAAGTAAAGCAAACGGCGGCCATGACAATTAATTCCTCTCTTCCTCTTTTTAGCCTCCACTCTGCTCCTCTTTTATGTGCTAATGATATACTTATATTGGGTAGGAAAGAAACCCTAATATTTTCATAATTCCCACCTAGAAAAATCGTATAAATGTTAGGACTTATCTTGGCAGCCACGTATGCACTTTAGAAATTTGAATTTGAAAATTCTTATTAGTGATAAAATCGTAACCCTTTAAGTTAGCTTTCCAACGCATCTAGAATCGTATTAATCCGATATGTGAGTAGAAAGTTACGTTCAAAATACTAAAGTATATCCAAACTGTCTCTTAAAGCATGTTGGACTCTGATTATTTCTCTTGATCCGAATTATTTTTAAAACCCATCATTATCCTTATTTGAAGAGTTCTATGCTCATTGAAAGTTTTTAGATTGTTTCAACTCTTACCCATTTGAAAGTCCTTTGAATTTAACTGGGTTTTAACTTACTCTTTTATAGTTCCTGAAATTAAACATAAAAATCTACTTAGGAGTATCTCAAAGTAAATAGAAACTCAATTCAAGAATACATATTAATTCCTATAATTTCTATTCATATTTTAGCGTTATAGTCCAATAATATGGTATTTAGAGTGCACTTTCGTACACTCATCACCAAGCATAGGCCTAATGGCACCCTTGAGCACCGCAAGGCTCGGTTTGTGGCCAATGGCTTCCATCAGCAATCTGGTCTAGACTACACCGAGACCTTCAGTTCGGTAGTCAAGCCTGTAACAATTCATCTTCTCTTGTCTCTTGTAGTGGCTTCAAAGTGGTCATTGCACCATTTGGATATATAGACCGCCTTCCTCCATGGCTAACTTGAGGAAGATGTCTATATGTAGCAGCCGCCTGGGTTTGTAAACCCTAATCGTCTGTCTCCCGTAGGGCTTGCAAAAGTCTATCTATGGTTTGAAACAAGCCCCTAGGGCTTGGTTCTCTGACAGATAGGCTTATTTCTCATGGCTTTCATGGTTCGAAGTCGGATTCATCTATGTTTATCATGCATAAATCTTTTGATTGTCTCTATGTTCTAGTTTATGTAGATGATATCGTAGTTACTAGATCGAATCCATTTCTTATTTCTCAATTCATCATTGCACTTGGACAATATTTTCCAATTAAAGATCTCGAATCTTTACATTATTTTCTAGACATTGAGGTCACTAGAAACTCTACTGGTTTATCTATTTCATAGTCCAAATACATCTCTATTTTATTAGTTCGCACTAATTTGCATATATCTAAACAGGTTTCTATACCCATGTCATCCACTATCAAATTCACTGCTCTTGAGGGATCCTTATTTGAGGACCCCCAACTCTATCGTAGTGTAGTTCGCAGTTTGCAATATCTGGCTTTCACTCGGCTAGACATTTCATATGCTGTTAATAAGGTGTGTTAGTTCATGCATTACCCATGGCTTCCCCATAGGCAAGCTGTAAAAAGGATACTTCGTTACTTAAATCTTACACAACATTTTGGACTCCATTTTCATTCCTCATCTACCTTACTTTATCTGCTTTCTCTGGTGCTGATTGGGCCGGTTGTCCGGATGACTGCAAATTCACTGGTGGATTTTGCATTTACTTTGGCACTCATTTTATCTCTTGGGGCTCGAAGAAACAGCCCACTATTGCTCGGTCTTCTACTGAAGCCGAGTACAAGGCAGTTGCTAACACTGCCTGTGAGCTCCTTTGGCTACAATCTCTTTTAAAAGAGCTCAACATTTTTCTTAGAGATCCTCCAACCTTGTGGTGTGACAAGATGTGAAAATTTGAGTGCTACTTACTTTACTGCTAATCCCATTTTACATTCCCGTACTAAACATGTTGAGTTGGATTATCATTTCGTTAGAGATCTTGTAGCTGCAAAATCTCTTCAAGTTCTTTTGTGCCTAGCATGGATCACCTTGCAGATATCTTCACCAAACCATTATATTTAGCACTGTTTGCTCAACTACGATCAAGCCTCACACTTTGTCCTGTGGTGATTGAATCACGGGGGACTATTAAGGCATTAGGTGCTGCACCACCAGATCAGAAGAATGAGAAGAAGGAGCTGGAAGATTTTGATTGATTTGGTGATAACAGAATTCCTCATGATGGTCCTAAGTTTGTTTGTAAATGCTAAATGAAATGCTTGTTAAATATAAATTTACTTATCTTGCAACAGTCTATATAAATAGGACTAAAGGGTCCTTGCATTGTGCACAATGGAAAACCGATACTTGTAAATGTCCCTTTTCAATAAAATCCTCACAGAGGTCTTTCTTCAAACATGTCACCTACATCTTGTTTACTTTCTTCATCATATCTATAAACGGGTAAAATCTCATGTACTAAATTTGTAATTAACCTAAAGTTAAAGATAATATTATAAAAGATAATAATTACGAAGTTATTCAAATTTATATGAGTTGAGCTGATTTTTTCACGAATTTTATTATTTAATAATTAATATATATTTTGTGTTTACGAACGGCTCAATATTTAATAAAATAATCGAACCAAACTTGAGCTTGACCAAATCGCTCTAGAATTGGTTGTTCTTTAGTCTTGTGAGAATGCTTGGTGCTTTTGAGCAAGTATGACAAGTAGTTTACTCGGCCATTTTGAGCAAGCATGCTCGACATGCCTAATAAGTATGTTCGGCCATTCTGAGCAAGTTAAGTATGCTTGGACTCTTCTTGCGCCATAATGCTCATTCTTTCCGTGCTTGCATCTTCTGAGCAAGTATGCTCGACATTTTTGAGCCATTATGCTCGAAATTTTCGAGTACATTCTGAGTCAAAGCTCTGACTTCCGATGTGGTTTTTTTATAAAAATAAGAAACACCAAATTGCTAGAAATTAAGAATTATAGAATAAATGAATATGTTATTATATACCTATAAATCTTATAAGTCTCTAAACTAATATTATATACCTATAAATCTTTCGGCCATGCCTAAGCAACCCTAAGTCTAAGATTAGAGTTTTATCAAATGACTAACATGCCCTAGAGGTTCAATGAAGCTAAACCATTTTGTGTCACAATCCTAAGGGCACTTAGGAATTCGATTTTTTTAAACTAGAAGGTGAGCCACTTGTCACTAAAGCAATCGAAGTCACTTGGACTTCTCAAAAAAGGAGGGGGAAGGGTTTCGGCCAAGGCCATGGACCAATGACACATGGCATGCATGCATCCAACTTTTGAGATTCTCTATGTATTGGGAGTGTGGGAGCTTGAGGGTTTATATAAGAGGAAGCCCAAGAGCCGACGCCCAAAGGAGATACACACCAAGGGGACAGTCTGCCCATTTGTGTTTTGGATTCTCTCTCTCTCTCTCTCTCTCTCTCTCCCACCAATCTGGAGCTGTGGTTGGAAATAAATAGATAATAGGCTAAAGCCAATAAAGGTTTAACAATAGGCTCAAGAACTACAATAGGCTAAATATGGCATTGGTCAACTATAAGACCAAAAACAAAAGTCCAAAAATGGATTTGAGACTTCAAACAATGCTTACAACAGACCAAAAGGTACGTTTAAGCTAATAAAGAATCCAATAAAAAAGTCTCAGAGGTAGCAAAGATGCAAAGATGCTCGGAAGGCATGGACTTGAAACAAAACATGGTTGAATGATAATGAAGATATTATTAGAGGTAAAGCTAGCAGAATGATCAAAGTAAAGGGAAATTGTCCACAGGACCACATTAGCCAATGATTCTGATACCATGTCAAAATGATATGAACCCGCAGGAAGAGAATCCCTTGAACCCACAATCAAATTGAAAACTCACCCAAGAAAGCCAAAATCAAGTCAATGGATGGAGAATCTAGACCCGATGAGAACCCGTTTCAAGAACCTAGATTATATTAAAATCTAGACCCGTTGAAGAACCCGTCTCAAGAACCCAGATTACAAGGAGGAACGCCACAAAGGTTGTGATTTACCTTTGATAAGTTCAAAAGTTCAATTAAGAACAAGAGGAGTAAAACTCAACTCACAATGAATAAATCATCAAATTTCATAAACTAATCTTCAAAATGAGGCTACAAGAGTATTTAATGAAAACCTAATTGAAACCCTAGCCCAAATAAAACCCCTTTGTTCCAAAAATATCCCTGGATGAATAGTGCCACGTGAACAGTGTTTCGGCTACAGTGAACAGTGCGGCGCTACAGTGATTCGGACGTGAACAGTGCCGTGCTACAGTACCTCTCTTCAAAACCCTAGTTCCTAAAATTGTAACTTTCCAAATAAACCCTTGGCCAAAATACAAGGCCTTCCCAAAAACCCTAATTCATAAAAATAAGATATATGAGGGCCAAGCATCCTCAAGCCCACTTATTCTAAACTAATAAAATAAATCATTTAACCAAGTTGAAAGCCTCCAATAACATTAGGCCCTATCTCTAAATCATGTCTTCCATAACTTGAATCAAGTGTATCAAAATTGGTTCTTCTTCTTTCAAGCCCATATTGAGTGTTGGGCTCTTCCTAGCTTCATCTCAAGTGGATTGCACCAATCCTTGCATTGCTTCCTTTATCTTCTTAGCTCTTGATATTGTCATTGGCCCATGTTGAACTTGCAAAGGATCTTTAAAACTAGGTCCATCCTGGGGCCCATCATTCCCCCTCTCCTCAAAAGGATTCGACCTCGAATCTCCACCTGGATCAAAGGGAAAAATGTTAGTAACATTGAAAATAGCAGAAACATGATACATACCGGGAAGATCCGCATGATTTGCATTTTCATTAATTGGTTCAAGAATTTTGAAAAACCCATCCAAGTTACTCCTGTCATCAACAAGTAAAGGCATTAAATCTAAAAGAGTAAATGGATTAAGTCTATAAACAATTTCCAACTGTGAAAATTTAGTAGTATCATGAACACTCAAATTATATGTAAACTCAATGAATGGCGAAAAATACTCCAACAAATATTCATGAAACATATTTAAAGTCTTCCTTACACCAAAATTACCACTCCAACTATATGCAAACTCAATGAATGGCAAACGTTCATGCAAGACGTTAATCAAAGACAAATGATACTTCCACATACGTTCATGCAACATGTCAATGAATGGCAAAGGATAACCCCACAAATGTTTATGCAACACATCTAAAGTCTTCATTGCACCTAAATGACCACTCCAATTATATGCAAACTCAATGAATGGTAAGCAATACTCGCACAAACGTTCATGCAAGACGTTAATGAATGACAAATGATACTCCCACAAACGTTTATGCAACATGTCAATGAATGGCAAATGATACTCCCACAAACATTCATACAACACGTCTATCACAAAATTAAAATAAAATTGAAATAGAAATGAAAAAAAGAATGAGTGGAAGGAAGAAGAGAGGAAACTTTGAAACCTACATCTTTATTATTTTATAAGATACGATATATTAGTTTCTTGTAATTTAACTGGTATGTCCGCCTTTTATAGTAATATAGGGGAGGGTGAAATTGTGGACTCTAATTCCTACATAGGAGTCCTCTAAATATTAAAAGAGTTGAAGAGGTAGATTTAGACTACGTTTGAATAGTGAGGTGATATTAGATAATCTATGAATAATAGTGAAAATGTGATGAAAAAGTAATAATAAAATATTGAATAGTAGTGAATAGTAATAAAAAGTAATGAAAATTAAGTGAAAAGTAATGATAAAATATTGTATCTACCCAAACACATCCTTAATCTCTACTAATGAAGTTGATAACATAATCACTATGAGTGACGTGTATTTGTTGCATAAGAATACAAAAATATCAAAAATAAAAGGAGTGTAGATCCTTTTTTTTTTTTTTTTTAAGGTGTAAAGGTCGAAGAACCAAAAATGATTATAGAAAGGTTATATGGGATATTACCGTGATGCATGTCATGGAAAAGACTTTAAAAATATTTAAGCCAAACTCAATCTTAAATATAAGAATAGTACATAAAACGGTAACGCGTTGGCAAAGCCTCACAGAATTTAATATTGTGATCATGTCATGCTTACCATTATATCAAACTATATCAAAATGATTGTAACCATGCTCTTCCCAACTTAACCAACAACTAACCGACATGATCAGCTAATACTAATATCACATTCTTATAATACTTGGTACTCGCTTGGACACTTTGGTATTGTTTGTCTAATAAGGTATTCTCATATATTCAAATATTCTTAGATATTTCATTACCAAACATTATTCAAACGCAAACCAAATTTTCAACTTTTTTATATAATCATTATCTAATTATTATCCAAATACAAAATCAATACAACTTTCACAAATATCCAAACAAAACACAAAAAACAATACACATTTTTTAAATTTAAAAACAAAAATAATATTAAAGATGTTATAATATTTTTATTCAACTTTTTCTCTCTCATTTCTCAAAACTCAATAAAATATCTCAACTCAAACCATGTTTTATTAGCATATTAGATGTAAATAGACTATAAGTAGTTAGTTGTGATTACTAAAAATCTCAATTTTCAATATTGCTAAGATAAAAAACCTAGGTAGCTATAGCCTATTTGCAAACCGGTAAAATCTCATGTACTAAATTTGTAATTAAGCTGAATTTAAAGATAATATTATGAAATGATAATAAATATGAAGTTATTCAAATTTATATGAGTTGAGCTGAATTTTTTACCAATTGTATTATTTAATAATTAATATATATTTTGTGTTTTTTATGAACGGCTCAATATTTAAAAACTTGAGCTTTGACCAAATCGCTCTCTAATCGCTTGTTCTGTACGCAGTCATGTATATTTACCGTCTTAATTATACACATCTTGCTTAGACTTCAGCGAGCATGATTAATGGTGGGCAAATTGATAAGGGCCTCCCTGCTATATATTGCTTCGGAGTAGGTAACTATATTTATAGGAAAATACTCTAGTCATAAAGAGATTACATAAAATTATTCTCACAAACTGACGTAGTTTGATGTTGTCGTCAGATTATAAAGTGAATCTAACAGATCAAATGAAGTCATGTCAGTTTGTGAGATTATTTTTGTATAATTCTTTTGTAGATGTAGTAATAGTCATATTTATAACAAGTAAATTTAGCAGTAAATTTGAGAGGCAAAATTTACCCAAGACAAATAGATTACATAAAAGTAAACCTATAAACTGATATAACTTTATATAATCCGTTAGATATACTTTATAATAAAAGTAATTTTACAATCTGACGTACTGCATTAAACTATATTAGTTTATAAGTTTACTTTTGTATAATCTGTTTGTGACTAAAGTATTTCTCTAAACATAATAGGCCATTAACAATTTAACAGGAAACAAGTTAAGTCTAAAAATTATATTTTTGTCAAATCAACTTTTTTGAGATATTGGTGGGGCAAATGGTTGATGGATGGGGTTTTTTGATTTCTCTAGTTTTCTTTCCTTTCGTTTTTATTTGGTTAACACCCGAATGGTAGCCGAGGTTTTTCTATTGGTCAAACCTCGGTCGTCCTTAATTATCTTCTGAATTTGAATTTTACTATTTTCTTATACTTCAAATTCTGATAATTTTAATCTTTTCTGTAACGCCCCGATTCCGGAGAGGTCGAATAGTTACTTCATTTGATCACTTAAAATTATATATCACAATACATATATAGTCTCCAAATTCTCAATGCGTGTCATATAAAAATTATTATTTCAAACAATTTATCTAAAAAAATATCAACCTTTCAAAATACTAAGTCATCATATTAAATCAATTTACTGATTTGATATTATGTTCAACAAATGCATACGCATAAAATATAGTGAAGTGTGCCCTTTAATTTTCTAGTTTATAAATTTTGAATGCTTTAGCTAATGTGAATTTAGTATAGTATATTTAATTAAAATTCTTAAAACAGATTATTTATTCCTTTTTAACATGATCATAAGAGATTGTTTTGAACATTTATTTAATTATTATAAAATCTAAGAAAGAAGAGTGCATAAATGGGACGACCTCAAAGACGATCTTGCTATAATATAGATAGTTATTACTCCATAAATATACCAGATTTCTTTGCCCGTGTATACTCTTTTTGCATGCGCATCAAATCACATGAGTTGGCTGCTCGTGAAGTTGGTGCTTGCTGGTGATGAATGAAATGAGCCCATTTGTCAGCAGACAATGAAATCATTGCACTCGTCACCCTGCCCCTCCTTTTGAGAAACAATATTTAAAGCGTTTCTCCTCTTACCTCTGTTGTGTTCTCTCCCAGTTTTAGATTACACGCACACAGGGACAGAAACAGGCACTTGGACAGTCTCTTTTGTCAATAGCAGCTACTGATCTATCTGTCACCCATGATCACCGGCAAGGATGTTTATGATGTTTTCTCGGCACTTGCGCCGTTGTATGTCGCTATGATTTTAGCTTATGCCTCTGTACGGTGGTGGAAAATTTTCACACCGGAGCAATGCTCCGGCATCAACCGTTTTGTAGCTGTATTTGCAATCCCATTTCTTTGCTTCAAACTCCTTTCCCACAATAACCCATACACCATGAACTATAAGTTTGTTGCGGCTGATTCTCTCCAAAAATTAGTCATTCTAGGAGTTCTCTTTCTTTGGATAACCATCAGTAAGAAAAGCAGCTTTGATTGGATGATTACTCTCTTTTCACTTTCTACTCTCCCAAACACTCTAGTCATGGGCATCCCTCTCCTGAGGGCCATGTATGGAGATTTTTCAGCTTCTCTGATGGTTCAAATTGTGGTATTTCAGAGTGTAGTATGGAATAATCTGCTGCTTCTTATGTTTGAATATAGAGGAGCAAGGATTCTCATAACAGAGCTGTTTCCAGACACTGCAGGGTCCATTGCTTCATTCCGTGTTGATACCGATGTTGTTTCATTAGATGGTCGTGAACCATTACAGGCTGATGCTGAGATCCGTGATGATGGAAAGCTCCATGTGGTGGTGAGGAAATCATCTGCATCTTCTGTGACTCCACGAGCCTCTAACCTAACTGGTGTAGAGATATATTCTGTACAATCTTTCCGAGAACTTGCAACAAGGGCTCTAAGCTTCAACCAACTAGATCTTTCCTGGCCGCGTGGACATGCAAATTGTCCCCAAGTTGGAGTTCTTGACGATACCTTTTCCTTGAAATCTTCGAAAGGCACGACGCCAAGAACTTCTTTGAATTTTGAAGATCATGATGAGATCCTGAAATCTGGGAAGATATCAAGGAAGGAGGGTGTGATATTTCATAAGGATCAACCTCACATGTTTGCCTGGAGCTCAACAGCATCGTCTCCTGTTAACTGCGGTGCTGCCACCTCAAATGACATGGGGGTCGTTGTTGATGTTTCCGAGGCTGCTATTCTCCAGAATGCATCTTCAACGTCAGGTTTGTTGAAGATCCAACAAACCATTCAACCATATTTGTCTACTAGTAATAATTGGTTTGCATGGAAATTAATTGAAGTATCAATTATGTGAAATTATATATGTATATTACCTTCGATCCGGCTTAGATCGAGCCTTTACCTTAAATCAGTGAAATTCATGTTCGTGTCTACGGCCAATTTGCTCAATTATTCCCTTGCTAAGGAAATCTTGATCATTATTACTGACTAAAAAATTCTCAATACTAAATGCTGATAAAGGTATGGATAAAGGAGATGGGAAAAAAAAGCCACAAACGCTTCCACCAATTGTCATGACAAAGCTCGTAGTCACCATGGTTTGGAGGAAGCTCAGAAGGAACCCCAACACCTACTCGAGTCTTCTAGGCATTGTCTGGTCTCTCATATCTTTTAGGTAATCCAATATTCTTATTATTCTTTATGTAATTAAGTGTCTAATTTCACACTATATTATTGTTATAATTATCATTGGGCTTTTTATACTAATTATGTTGAAGCTCACAAGAATCTTTAACAAAACTATTATTAATGTTGTTTTTATCATGATTTCCCTGATGCTGTTGCTAATTGATTTCGTATACAGAAATGACTGTCATGATGCAGGTCTTGTAATTCCAGAAAGTTTTGTTCCAATTCAGAATACTAATCTTCTTATCTGAAATTATTTTCTTAATTATATTTCATTAAATCCACTTTTTTTGTGATCTATATCTATTCCAGATTATTACCATGTTACTACAGCAAATTGCATTTCTTTTTTTACAGCTCTTTGCATAGAGAATTTGTAGCTGTAAAGTTAAAATTATTTACTTTAGGAGAGTCATATATATTTTTATTTCATACAAATAAATCTTCCAACCTTTCATATCTATTAGGTGGCAAGTCAAAATGCCGTCTATCGTTAATGGATGCATATCGATAATATCAGACACTGGCCTTGGAATGGCCATGTTTAGTCTAGGTAGCTCTCTCAAACTGACTATATATGTTATCAATTAAGCTCTGGTACCCAACAACCTTAAAATTTGATCCGACCCACTTTATGGATCCCCTGTTTCTTGATTGAACAGGTTTATTCATGGCTTCACAGCCAAATATCATTTCGTGTGGGAAATCTGCAGTGGCGTTTTCAATGGCAGTTCGGTTCATGGTTGGCCCGGCAGTGATTGCCTTAACCTCTGTAGCCATTGGTCTTCGTGGGGTTCTTTTGCATGTCGCAATTGTTCAGGTGCGAGCATTTTAGCTTGATTGATGCAAACATCTGTATGGTTTTCAACCGACATGCTTTAATTAGTTTGATCTTATGTATGTTCTTGCCTTTTCTGCAGGCGGCGCTTCCCCAAGGAATCGTTTGCTTCGTGTTTGCGAAGGAGTACAATGTCCATGCAGACATACTTAGCACTTCGTAAGTTTGTGTTACGTACTCATGTTTCCCCCTTTCTTCCTTAATATTCTAAAATCACCAAAACTATTGAATAATTATATTTGCCAGGGTTACCGTTGGAATGGTGATTGCGTTGCCCATAACAATACTCTACTATGTGCTTCTGGGTCTGTAATTTGTGGGCCAGAGGGCAACGCGTGCATGACAGCGGCACAGGGAAAAGTACAGCTTCTAAAAAAATTTCTTAAACGCCAGTTAGCCGATTTGGTGCATGCACTATATTAATATTTAGGAAAACACTATGCTCACAGAACATTTCTACCGAAATTCTTTACCGAATTGTTTTTTTATTTTTTTTTTACTTAATGATTAAGTAAGGATTTTTAAATGAATATGTGATTTTTCTTTTATTTTTAAAAAATATTCAAATAGTTTAAAAAAATAGTGAAAAAAAGATTAAAAAAATAATAAAAAGATTTTAACTGTTCGGTAAACGATTTCGGTAAAAAGCTTCTGTGGACGTAGCAACGTCCTAATATTTAGAGCAGCACATGATGATGCATGTGTGAAATCAAACAGCAACATTAGGGTAATAATAATCGCAACAATGATGTTTTGTTAAAGATTATTGTGAGCTAGCTCAATGTCTTTAATTACTATGAATAAATTATAACAATCAAGGCACTTAATTACTTGCAACTCGTTGAATGGGCTAGAGAGAGATTTTAGAGAGAGACGGTCTGGGTGATTCTGAAGATTTTATTTTCGCTTGCTCTGTTTTGGAAAGTCCGAGATTTTCGGTTTTCCTTTTCTGGGTGTCTTTGTTCCTAGGGTTGGTCTTTGACGACATGTGCTGCCCCTCTTATGGCCTGGCCGTCGGCAGGGAATGCTGTTCTTGGTACCTCTTATGCGCAGGCGGTCTCTAAACATGCAGAGAATTCATCCTTCAAACTACCTATGCGGTTTCTGGTGGATATTGATGGGGATTATATTTTTGGAACCAGAGACGGTGAAGGCTGCGGAAGATTTTAAGTTTGCTTTGGTGATGAAGTTCATGTGTGTTAGGCCTTCCATTGATGCTATACTTTTGCATGTGGTGAAAAAATGGGTCATATTTGAGATTCCACAGATCAGTTTCATGGATGATTACCATGTTTTGATCCACATGAAATCTGAACGTGATTTCATTCATGGTTGGGCTCATGAAGGAAGAACGTTGGATGGAAATTCTTTTCGGCTGTTCAAATGGACCAGAGACTTTGATCTGCAGAAGGAGTCTCCTTTGGCTCCTTAGTGGATTTTCTTGCCTGGTTTACCACTGCACCTTTACAGACGGGATTGCCTCCAAATCCTTGCTACTCGGTTTGGCCGTTACCTTGGAATTGATAATGCTACCATTAATAGAATGAGAGTGACGGGGCCCAGAATTTGTGTGGAGGTGGACCTAACCATGGAGCAGGTGAAAGGCTTTCCTATTGTTGTATCTCCGACGTCACGGCTATGGCAAGAAGTTAAATATGAAAAGTTGGGATTTTATTGCATGAAGTGTTTCTGTCAAGGGCACACTGCTATTGTTTGTAGGTTTGAAGAGAAGCGTAAGGATGAGACAAAATCGAGAGAAAAAAGTCTGGAAAGCTACTAACGTGGTGGGCGAGCCTTCGGGCACCGAGGAGGCTAAGGTTGTAAGGGTAGAGAAGGTGGTAGAGGGTGTCACTAATCTCACGGAAGGAAGCAAAGGGATGGTGGTTTTTATGGAAATAGTGAGAATGTTGAAGAAATGGGTGTTGTAGCAGATAATGAGGTGGTTGAAAATATGGGTTTGGTTGGTGCTAGTGCAGCTACGTTGGGGGACAAGGTTGATGATAATGTTGTGGATGAGTTTCGGGTTCCTATTCAAGGGGCACTTACTGGTGATGAAAAACAAACCGTGTCTAGTGATGAAGAGTGTGAGGAAGTTTGGCATGATGAAGAACCAGTAGATACTTAGCCCAGTGAGGTTCCTATGCAAACGAAAACAGGGGTGCTTTCGGCAACCCTTCAAACGGATATACACCCAAGAAACCATAAAGGAGAGTTGGATGTTGGTTACTCTTCGCTCAAGAGGAAGGAGAAATTCCTTCAATGATGGGGAAAGAAAAAGTTTATGGTTCCAATGGGGATGTTCGGTCTGCTGGAAAAACAATTTTGGTGGAGGACAAGGCAGTGAGGAAATCACAAAGGTTCACTTTCGAGCTCAAAAGTTGAACCTATGACAGACAACATTTTTTTTTGGAATATCAGAGGGTTGGTTCATTCCAAGAGTAGGCTTAAGATGTTAATAAACAACAAGTGTGCTAATTTAGTGGCTATTGCAGAGCCTTTTTATTGGAGCTGATCGTATGGCTTCTTTGGGAAGTTTCTTGAATTTTAATAATTTTAGTTCCAATGAAGAGCAAGGTGGAAAGTTGTGGATTTTTTGGAAAGAGGCTACTATGTTTCAGGTATTGTTCTGTACCTCTCAATCGGTTACTGGTTGGTTTAACTTGATCAATATGCAGGTGCTTGTCACTTTTGTGTATGCTAAATGCACTTATGTGGAAAGAAGGGATTTATGGAAGGAATTGGAGGAGAGGCAGTTAACTGATAAACCGTGGATGGTATTGGGTGATTTCAAAATCATTCGCATGGATTTAGAAAGAATTGGTGGTAGTCCCCGTCCATTGATATCCATGTTTGAATTTAATGAATGTCTTGATAACTGTGGTTTATTTGATCTTTGCGGTGGTGGTAGAATTATGTCTTGGTGCTAGGGGGGTAAATTTAAACTGAAAAACCGGTAAATCGGACCGAACCGGATCGGACCGGACCGGTTTTATCGGTTTTTAACCGAATCGGTCAGGAACCGGTTCTCAAATTTTATAAACAGGCCAGAACCGGTCCGGTTCCGGTTTTGAGATTTTTCGGACCGGACCGGACCGGTTGATAAAATATATATAAAAAATAATATTTTATATTTAAATTTTATACAAAATTAAAATTATACAAAATATTTTTTATATATGAATATATAAGTTTTATATAATTTATAATTTTATGTGAAATATATATATAATATATATTATATATGAAATAATTTCATACTATAATTTATAAATTATAACATAAAATGTTAATCTTAAATATAAATATTTATAATTTCTTTGATCATATGCTATTAATATAATCATATATAAGGTAATGTTAGTATAAAATAAAAGTTTAATCTTAAAAATGAAAATGTAATTGATCATGTATTATATAATTATACTAATAGTCTAATATTAATACTATTAGTCTAATATTATACTAATGTCAAATTTATATTTTAAAAAAATCGAAAAACCAGACCGGACCGGACCGGAAACCGGTAAAACCGAAAATATCGGTTTAGGAGGGTAACCGGTGCGTAATCGGTTTTGAAAAATACAAAACCGGTCATACCGGTTCGGTCCAAGATTTTGTCCAAAACCAGACCGAACCGGACCGGTTACACCCCTACTTGGTGCAATGGGCAGGGCGGGGTCACTAGAAGCTGGGCGAAATTGGATAGAGTGGTCATTAACAATGCTTTTTTTGATCAGTTTGTGTCGTCTCAATTAGATTATTTGAGTCGCAAGTCTTCGGATCATTGCCCTATGGTGGTTTCTCTGGATAGGCCTTTTTATAAATACGGGCGGCTCCTATTCGGTTTCTCAATATGTGGTGTTATCTTGATAATTTCTTATCTTGTGTGAAGGAGGCTTGGCATAGGCAAGATTAGGCTTCGGGCCCTTTAAAACTTGCTATTAGATTGAAAAGGACTAAGCTTGCCTTAAGTGGTTGGAATAAAAATATTTTTGGGCGTGTTGAAGGTAATATTTGAGACCTTGAGGGAAGGCTGGATTTTCTGGATAATCAACTTCAGTTGGGTTACTCGGAAGATGTTGAAGCTGATTATTTGGCGACTAAAATAGATATTGATGTCTGGGAAAAAAGAGAGGCTACTCGGCTAGGGCAAATAGCTAAGAAAAAATGGATTATGGATGGTGATCAGAATACAAAGCTTTTTTCACTCAGTCATTAAGTAGAGATGGAAACATGGGTATATTTCGACTATGGGTCTTTCGAATGGTAGGATCTTGGATAAAACTGAAGATGTTCATTTTGAAGCCTCTCAATATTTCAAAGATTTTTTGACGTTGCATATGGAAGTGGAGCATGGTGATTTATCGGCCCTCATTGATAAATCCATTTTTTATGAGGATAATAGTATGCTTTGTTTAGAGACGTCCGAGGAAGAAGTTAAACAAGCTATCTTCTCCATCCCTAAGCAAAGTAGCCCGGGGCCGAATGGTTTTGGGTTTGGTTTCTTTATGTCCTATTGGGATGTTATCAAAGAGGATGTTATTGAGGCTGGTAGAGATTTTTTTCGGGGCTCGCCATTACCAAGGCTTTATTCGTCTTCTTTTATTGTTTTAATTCCGAAAGTTCCTAATCCTTCAAGCTTTGATAAATTCATACCTATTAGTTTGTGCTTTGTGGCTTATAAGCATTTCTCCAAAATTATTGTTTCTCGTTTGACAAGGGTTATTAATAAGCTGGTCTTTCATGAACAAGGTGTTTTTGTACCAGGGAGAAGTATATTTGAAAATATTACTCTTGTTCGGGAAATGGTTAACTCTTTGCACAAAAAAATTTTGGGTGGTAATGTGATGAATAAGATTGATATGTCCAAAGCGTATGACAGGGTTGATTGGGGTTTTCTTCTAAATGTTCTTCATGCTGTTGGCTTCTCGAATAAATTTTGCAATTGAATTGGGGATTGTGTGAAATCTCCGTGGTTTTCTATGATGATGAATGTGACTTTTAAAGGTTATTTCCAGTCTTCTCGGAGCCTTCGGCAAGGGGATCCTTTATTGCCCTATTTATTTATTATTATGGAGGAAGTTCTAACTAGATTGTTGAAAAAAGATTTGGAGAATGGTCCGATTGGCAAATCTCACCACCCTGTTGGGGCTCCCATGATCTCGCACTTGTTATATGTGCATGATATTTTTATTTTTGCTAACGAGGGGAAGAAATCTATTAAAAACCTTGTTGATATAGTTGCTATTTATGAAAAATGGTCTAGTCAGTGAGTCAGTAATGAAAAATCAGCGTTATTTCCTTCTAAGCTTATTTCTCAAAATTGTAAGTATGGGTTGCTACGGCTTATGGGTTTTAAGGAAGGTAAATTTTCGGTGACTTATTTTGGTGCCACCTTAGTTTCAGGAAGATTGATTTTCCAGGTTCTTGAGCCTTTAGTTGATAAAATTAGAAATGAGGTAGCTAGGTGGAAGATGAAACTTATGTCTCAAGGAGGTTGGTTGATTTTATTACGTCATGTTTTGTCTAGTATGCCTATTCATCTTATTTCAGTGGTTAATATTCCGGCAGCTATTCTCTCCTGTATTAACTCCATTTTGGCTAATTTCTTATGGGGGGATGTCGACGGTAAAAAAAAAAAGTGTATTGGAGAGGATGGTCAAAAGTTTGTAAACCAACCCTGGAAGGGGGTTTGGGAGTGCGTGATGTTAAGGAAGTTTAGCGAGCTCTTCAGATGAAGTTTGCTTTCCGTCTTCTGACATCCAAAAGTATGTGGTCCGATTTTTTTAGAGCTAAATACTTAAAAGATGGCCACATTATGCTACATGTTCGATAGCCCTCTGATTCTCGATTTTGGAGATCAGTTGTATCTACTGTGCCAAAGGTGATGGAAAATGTGCAAGTTCTAATTAGGAGTGGTAATTCCTCTTTTTGGTATGATCGTTCGGCTTTGAGGCCTCTTTCTGTGGGTGTGACTGATATTCAGAATAAAAATCTTTGTATTCAAGCTTGTTGGGTTGATCAGACTTGGGATGTAGATTTGTTGAAAGAGCTAGTAGAAGATACTACTGCTAATGAAATTCTTCAGACCAGGTTTATTGGTCGTGAAGGGCCTGATGTGTGTGTTTGGAAGCCATCTCTAGATGGGAATTTTTCTACTACTTCGGCATGGGAGGCGACTTGGAAGAAAGGTGATTTATTACCTTGGAATGATTGGTTTTGGCACCGGATTTTACCAAAGAGGATATCTATGTGCATTTGGAAGGCTTGGTTTAATGGGCTACTTGTGGATGATAGAGTGCAGAATAAAGGTGTTTCACTTGCTTCGGCGTGTAATTGTTGCAGTTCTCAACATGTGGAAACCATTGACCATGTGTTAAATACTGGCCAATTTGATAGAGAGGTTTGGGATCGGGCTTGTAGTCTCCTAGGCATTCCTTGTATACGGCAACGGTCTTGGAAGGCAAGAATTATTACTTGGTTCACTTGTGCTAGAAAAGCGTCTATTACTGGAATTCTTATAGGTATTATGCCTTGCCTCATTATGTGGAGTTTGTGGAAAAGAAGATGTAAGGCGCGTATGAAGGGTACGAAGGAGAGCGCTGATCAAGTTTGGAGGTCGTTAAAGGTGTGACTGAGGATTCTTGAGGGAGAGATCAACAATACTAGTCCGCTTTCTATGCATGATTCTCATAGGCCTGTTTAGTTATTGTGTTGTTTTGGTTGTTTTATTTTGGTTGGATATAAGGGATGGTTTTTAGTGGTTTATCAATAAATCCCTTATGACGGTCTTGTTACCAAAAAAAAAAAAAAAAAAGGCACTTAATTACTCAGGCACTACAAGAAAATTACTTATTTGTGACCCATTATTTCCTGCTAAAATGAGTCTGTTTCGGAAAAAATAGTCATTCTTGTCGTAAATAATCGTCACAAATGCTCATTTTTCTTGGATTATATACCTTGAAGATATGATGCTTAGATACCAAGCAATGCATGCCTAGAAGGCTCAAGTAGATAGGGTTTCTAGTTATGAGCTTTCTCAAAACCATGATGACTATGAGCTATATATATTTGTCATGACAATTGGTTGCCACTTCTTTTTCCCATCTCCTTCATAAAGCGTACCTTTGTTTCTTCGTCACTCTTTGGGCGTTCTCTTATTTCTACTCACTCAGGCCTTTTATTTCTAGGGCTACTGCAAACACAAATAAGATCCCACAAAAAGGATCAACAAACTGACTTGGCTTTATCAAATATTAAAAAATAATCCCCCTACCCCACCATAATTTGTTCCCAAACACCCCTCGCTACACCCCTGAAACCCCTCCCCTACCCATCTGCGCAGGCCTCTCCCTCTTTATCGCCAGCGACGACATCGCTCGACACCCTCACCGCTAGATAACCCCCTCTCTCGTCCTACAGTTGTGCTACTTACCAAACTGAGCCAACATAATTAAGAACAAGAATGATAAAGAAAACAAAAGAACAAATTCAAGAACAAACCAAGATTGCAAGAATTAGAACCGAGAAACTACTTCTCATATCTTGGAAAAGATTCTCAAGTAATCTCCAAACTCCAAAGAATCAGATTAACATCCAGAATGGATTCCTTTCTTCTCAGTTTAGTTCTTATATCTACGACTACTTACAGTAAAACGCATCGTTTATTACATTTTCTACAAGCAATACGCTAACGTTTCTCCCATCTGGTGTGACACCTTCACAATCCGAAACGCACCGCTTCACTTAACTTGCACGCACCATTTCACCCAGCCAAAGACTTCCTTTGTTCTCGTCAAAACGCACTGCATTACTAATTGCAACGCACCGTTTCCCTTTGTCAGTTAATATCGTTATATCTCCCATTCCCCTTACCTTCAACACATAACCTTTATATTGCGCTCCCCTCTAAGGCTCTTGTCCACAAGGCCTTGACAATTCCTCCTCCTAAAGAACCTTGCCCGGTAAAGATTCCTTAGTTTACTAAATGATTCCCACGAGTTGTCCTCATCTAGTGCTCCTACCCATTTGGCAAGCACTTCACTCATGGCATGATTCCCATTATTTCTCGGTCTTCTTTCTAGAATTATGTAGCGATCCAATCTAATATTATTAGGGATGGAATATGAAAAATCTAATAAGCCAAGTTTAATGGGTTGTATTGGAAGAGCTGACGAGCTATTAAGACTTTTTTATTTTATTTAAATATTTTATGGGCCATATTGGATAAGTTGCGAGTTTTTATTTTTTGAGATTTAGTTCAGCCCAAAGGCCTAAATTTTTTATTTCAAAGTGGTTAAGATTAGTTGAAAAGTTTAGAAGAAATTAATGGGCCAATAATTTAGAAACTCAATTGAAATTACTAAATTTTAGCCCAAGAAATGAACCCAAACCCGTTAAGCCCAATGGAATTCTCTCCCAACAAGATTACAAATCTACAAGTCATCTTCGTATTAAAACTCTTTAACCGAATGCCTTCAATAGAGCTCTAACTTCTAAGACATGCACGTCTTAAACTTCCACTAGAAATCTCTCAATAGATTAGCTCTCTCATTAGGGTTACAATTCCACAGTCATCTTCAGGTTAAAAGTGTTAAACTTGACAGTACAAAGTCCCTCTTTTGTTCGTAAAAATCACCTATAAAACATGAGGCAACCGCACCTCACATTTCTCACATTACAGCCACGACCTAAACACCAAGCACGCCAGAAACCACCCACCATCCCTTCCTTCCTAAATCCTCACAGCTCACGACCTCCACTCAGTTGTTGCTGCCTCCTTATAAAAACCACCGCTGCTAGTACTGTCCATAACCCCGGCCCTCTATGTTGCCTTTGCACAACAACGCCACGAGAAACCGAAGCCACCACTCCTTGGTTCCTCTCTCAAGTCGCCTCCCTTTCACGGTAGACACCGAAAAAATTAAAACCCACTGCACGCAGTGAACCTCCCACGAAAAAATTAAAACCAGACCCATGCACTGACACGGCACCAGTCGCCACCCCTTCCTCTCCACGCCACAACTCACGCACGATAGCCACCGCCAGCCCCTGTTCTGCTACAACAAAAACAGAGCAGTGATTGTGTTGATGTCATGTTTTGCGGGCATGGGCAAATCTCCGCGGTCAGTGCCGCGATGCGAAGAATTTAAGGTCCTTGGCGGTGTTCTGGTACGGCTGTATGGTGGTGATTCGTACGTTCATGGTGACGAGTAGAAAATGAATGTAGTAAAAGGTTGACACCAAGATTTACGTGGTTCGGGAATATGCCTACGTCCACGGGGGTTTTGGGAGGGAAATCTCCTCTATAATATATCTGTTTACAATCACTCATGGATCCTCATATCTCACTATACAGAGAAAGTTGGAGCTCCCCTCAATCCTCTATCCTCTATTCTTCTGTGTTTTATCTTCGTTCGTCCCAGTCCCTTCCTTTTCTCCCTATCCATCTCTCAATTAGTTCTCATTCTTCCATTCTCCGTCTCCCCCCCTTTATACATTTGTTTGACCTTTCACTGTACATGCCAGCCTGTTATGAAGTGACTGGTCTCCCTTTCGTGTTCTACTTTGCTTTCTCCCTTTAATATCTGCTCCTGATATATGCACCCCCCCATATCTTCCTGGTCTGCCTCTTGTCTCCTTCTGACATATGCAGCCCCCATTCTCCTTTCTTGTCCCCCATTTTGTCTCTTGTGATGTTTTAGTGGACTGGACCCAATTTATAGGCCATGGATTTTTCTCTCCCCATAGTACCCGCTAATTTTTAGCACACTTGTGGGCTGAAAATTATATTATTTTTTATTAGAATTTGTGTCTTGGGCGGGCCTGTCGAAAATGAATTCCTGTCTTGGACCACGTAAAGTGCGAGCGCGGAGCTCGAATGGTGCGAGAGGTAGGCTCGACCGTGTAAAGCGTGAGCGCGGAGCTCAACAGGTGCGGGAGGTAGGCTCGACCATGTAAAGCGCAAGCGTGGAGCTTGACCGGTGCGGGAGGTAGGCTCCATTGCGTAAAGTGCGAGCGTGGAGCTCGACTGGTCTAATGACTCATTTGAGATGGAGATTCTGTCTGATGGAGATTTCGGTTCTAGAGATTCGATTGATAGAGATTTCGCTTGATGGAGATACCGTTGATGGAGATTTGATTCTGCACCATAGCATGAAACTCGGCAGAGTCCCAGTAAATCACTTGGTGACAGGCTCGGTGGAGTCCGGTGGGAGCACGGCGACCCGCTCGGTGAGGTCCCAGGATTACTGGTGACGTGTGTTGAGAATAGCCAGCTGGCCCGAGCGAGGGCTCGACTCCCGTGCTTATGACTTCGTGGGCTGGCATGGGCCAACGCGTTTGGTTTTGCACCATAGCACGAAGCTCGGCAGAGTCCCAATAGATCACTTGGTGATACGCTCGGTGGAGTCCCGTGGGAGCACGGCGACCCGCTCAGCGAGGTCCCAAGATTACTGGTGACGTGCGTTGAGAATAGCCAGCGGGCCCGAGCGAGGACTCGGCTCCCATGCTTATGACTTTGTGGGCTGGCATAGGCCAATGCGTTTGATTCTGGTAGGTCAGATGGTTCTTGACCTCTCGCTCCCGGCAGTTCATTCTCATAATAAAAATAACTTCGTTAGTAGAAACTGAATTTCACAAAAATTTTGTAAGTAACGAACCTGAAGTTGTAGTCATGGAGAATTTATGCTTGGATATGCAGTAGAGCAAGAAATTCGAGCTGAGCATACAAACCAAGCCGAGCCTGAAGGCAATGTCATTTGAGTGTCAAGCTAGTTGTACAATTTTCTCTAGTTCATGACAGATGTAACCGTGTGACGGTTTCCAAGTAGGCGCTTCGTGTAATAATGTGTATGTTCCCGTGTGGTGATTTCTGAACAACAATTTTTCTAAGCTAAAGAATCCGTGCATATATTATCAAGCTGGGGCAGTCCGTGCATGTAGTTGCCGAACTGAGTAGTTTGTGTAGGTAGTTTCCAAGTAATGATTTTTCACCATGAATTTCTGAGCTGAAGGATCAAGTAGGTAGTTTGCCGCAAGGAGAATTTCCTCTTTTTTTTTTTTCGGAGTTTCCGAGCGAGTTTCCGGGCTTTATGTATTTTGAGTTGGTGTTCCACTTTCCAGTGGATTTTCGAGCGAGAACTTGTGCTAGTCTTCCGAGCAAGCTGAGTTTTCGAATTATGCATGCATATCCAACGTTCCTGGGCTGTGCAGTGCATATTCGTTGAACAATGCTCATATGCTGAGCGAGTTTGAGGAACCGAGCGAGAGCTTTGTACATGTCGAGCCGGAGACCAAGCTGTGCATGCATGTACGTTCAACGTGCATGCTCATACACTGTGTAGTTCGGATAAGTGCATGCTCATTTGCCGAGCGAATTGAGGAATCGGGCGAGAGCTTCCGAGCTGAGGAGGATCCGAGCTCGTGTTCCACGTTCAAGTGAGTTTCCGAGCCAGTTGAGGAACCGAGCGAGGAAATCGAGCGAGAGTTCTGTACATGCCGGGCCGGAGATCGAGCTGAGTTCTTTGAATCTGGGTGAGCTGCAGAACCGAGCTGGTTTCCTGTGCATGCGGGGCTGGAGGAACCCGTGCAGTTGTTCACCGAGCGAGCTGAGTTCATCAAATCTGGGCGAGCTGCAGAACTGAGCTGGTTTCCTTTGCATGTCGAGCTGCTCAGAGGAGGCAAACGGTGCTGTCGCACCTCATGGTGGGCGTCGGCCCCACTCTCCCGTCGTGTTGTGGCTGGGCCACGCTATGAACGCCGTGCATATGGTGTGTGCGCATGGGAAGTACTGCTCATGACACCCTGGCAGGGGGGCCACGTTTTTGGTGCCAGAGACGGCCGGCGGTTCAGGCAATAACCGCCGGTTGACGACTAGGCTTGTGGTGTTGAGCCGCGAGCTCTGGGCGCACCGGAGGCTGGACCTCGTGCGCTTGCACAGTGCACGGTGGTCATGCTTTTTTGAGCATCGTGCTTGGTTCTCGGCAAATGGGTACTAGCTAGTCGGGGACAAAATCTTCCGGCGGCTTCTGTAGTGGCCGTCGAAAGGTCAGGTGGGCTCACGGCTAGCTGCCGTGAGCCTTATAGTCTTGCGGGGCGACACCTCATGGCAATCCGCCGTGCACGACGTGCATGGCCTTTGCATCCGGCGACCACTGCGACCGCGGCAGAAGATGCCAGCGGTCGGCGTGGTGGCCTGGAGCTGTCGTTGGTGGCACTTGGTCACAGGTGGGGTGGTGTTGCTCGGGTGCACGTCCTATGCACCCGTTGAGACCTATACAGTGCCATGCATGGCACGTACGCTCTGTACGTTTGGTCGGAGACAGAAACTTCCTGCGGTCTCTGTGGTGGCCGCCGGAAGGTCAGGTGGGCTCACAGTTGGCAGCCGTGAGCCATTCAGTCCTTGCGGGACGAAATCCCGTGGCAGCCCGCCGTGCACGGCCTTCGCATCCGGCTACCATTGCGACCGTGGCAGAAAATGCCGGCGATCGGTGCGGTGGTCCCGGGCTGTCGTCTGCAGCTCTTGGCTGCAGGTGGGGCGGTAAGGTGCCGCTCGGGTGCACTGGCCATGCCCCATGCATGGTACGTAAAGTGCATGCATGGTACGTACGGTCCATCCATACGTGATACTGTGCACTTGTATAGTGTCGTGGAGGATAGACACGGCCAGCGTTTTGGTGGGCAGTGCTCGGTTTTACACCTGGGCATGTAAAGATTTACTTGCTCTCTTAAAAATGTAAAAATTCAAAAAGGTTGATAACAATTATCTGGAGGATGCTTTTTTCACTATTCAGATTTTGTTCAACGCAGCAGAGAGATCATCACCCTTCCATCAAAGCTCTGTTCGTCAGCTCTTCCTTCCATCACTTTAGTTTGTTCTTCTTCACATCGCAAGCTCTGAGAACTTGTCATTGTCGGCCTACAAAGGACACGCTAGTTATGGGACAACAGAGATCCCACAGACGGCACCACTGTTGATGTCGTGTTTTGCGGGCATGGGCAAATCTCCGTGGTCAGTGCCGCGATGCGAAGAATTTGAGGTCCTTGGCGGTGTTCTGGTACGGCTGTACGGTGGCTATTCGTACGTTCATGGTGACAAGTAGAAAATGAATGCAGTAAAAGGTTGACACCAAGATTTACGTGATTCGGCAATATGCCAACGTCCATGGGGGTTTTGGGAGGGAAATCTCCTCTATAATATAGCTATTTACAATCACTCATGAATCCTCATATCTCACTATACAGAGAAAGTTGGAGCTCCCGTCAATCCTCCATCCTCTATTCTTCTGTGTTTTATTTTCGTTCGTCCCAGTCCCTTCCTTTTCTGCCTATCCATCTCTCAATTAGTTCTCTTTATTCCATTCTCCGTCTCCCCCCCTTTATACATTTGTTTGACCTTTCACTGTACATGCCAGCCTGTTATGAAGTGACTGGTCTCCCTTGCGTGTTCTACTTTACTTTCTCCCTTTAATATCTGCTCCTGACATATGCACCCCCCATATCTTCCTGGTCTGCCTCTTGTCTCTTTCTGACATATGCAGCCCCCATTCTCCTTTCTTGTCCCCCCTTTTGTCTCTTGTGATGTTTTAGTGGACTGGGCCCAATTTATGGGCCATGGATTTTTCTCCCCCCACAGATTGCTTCCTCCACCATGAACGCAGACCATAGAAGTTCAGCGTTCAGACAGCCAACCGCAAGCTGACACAGGTACCATCGACAAAAGAAACAGGGCATGCTGTACATGAACAGCCCCACCATGCGTCCTTATGGCCTCCCCAACGCTTGACCAAAGTCCAACCGCAGTTACACCGTGGAAACCCGTGGACGCTTGTCAGCCGCTGCCGTCCCCGTTTCTGCACCGCCCAACCACAAGGAGTCTTCTCGGTAGTCTCTTTCTACTCTGCCCGACGTTAGATCCCAGTGCCCTCTCTTCCTCTCTCGGTAATACCCTCTCTCCTTCCCGACTTTAATCTCTCGCGCACGCGCTCTCTCTCTCTCTCTAGCATATAGATCATTAAAGATAGATAACGGTTTGGATATTGAGATAATTTTAGATGAATTGAATAAAATATTAATTTTTTAAAATTATTATTGCTTTAGAATTTGAAAAAGTTAAATTTTTTATTATATTTTATACGATAATTTGAGAAAATTGTAATGATGAGATGAGATGAGATAAGATGAAACTATATCTGAATTTAAACAAGACTAGCCAAATTACTTTGATCTTGCTTGTTTTCGGAGATGAGGTGAGATAAAAGTTGAAAGTAGAATAAAATATTGTTAGAATATATTTTTTTAATATTATTTTTATTTTGAGATTTGAAAAAATTGAATTGTTTATTTTATTTTGAATGGAAATTTAAAAAAATTATAATAATTAGATGAGATAAAATGAGATGAGATTTTTTATAAAGATGAAGGAAATAGGTTATGGGTTATACAGTGTTATGGATTTTTTGTAAAAATAGGTTATGGATTTTTTGTAAAAATGAAGGAAATGAGTTGAGTAAATATTTGAGTTATGTAAGTGCAAATTCAGGTCAGGCAGTAAGTATTACGGCCTAGAATAAGTAGGTTATGGGTTATACAGTGTTAAATGGGCCTGGACTTATGTTTTATGGATTTAAGGGGAATACCGATTTGTGATGAGTTCGGGCTCACAAAAGGTTAGATTACTTTTTAAGGTAATTGACAGAATGTCAGGAGTTGAAGTTTGGACGTGTCAACATTAGATTTATGACTTTAATGTCAATGTTATAGAGTTAATATGATTTTAAAAAATTATTTGAAAGTCAAAATATTTAGAAAGTGACGATATTTTATAAGAATTTTAGACTTTAGGAAAATATAGATTATTTCAACATCTCAGGATTTTATTACAAAGTATGTGATAATTTAGAAATTTAAATAGATTCCGTGTATTTTATAGATAAATAGTCACGCTCTTGAAATATTGTATTAGTGCTACAAGTTAAGTAGCATGATTATACCCTTACACTTAGGAACGGTAAATGACATATTTTTATAAAAGTATTATGCGTACATGCCCTCTATTGGAAGCCCTTTTTTATGTACCCAAGTCATAATCAATTTATAAATGCCATGATTTATGCATGAGTTTCACGTTAGTTGCAAGACATGCATAAAATATTTTATAAAAATCCATGATTTATGTGAAGATTTATTCATTAAATTAGTTATGAAAATTCATAATTTTATGAAAGGAGTTATGCATTAAAATATTTATAAAACATCCTCATTTTATGCGAGGAAATATGTATCACGATATTTTATGAAAAAATACAATTTCATTTGAAATCTATGATATAACAAGTATGCAAGTATGATTATGATGAAGTATGAATGATAAGATACGTAACAGCCTATGTTATGATATGAAGATGGTACCATATATTATGGGCATATTGCATTGCCAGGTTGTACATGCTGGTAGTGAACTCAGTGTGCCTTCCTTATATATGGATTCCACAACCTGCGGCAACGATTAGAATCGGAATCTACTTAGATTCGCTAACATTAACCGACATGGGCCAATAGTGTGTATTGGCCTACAACAAGTGAAAGACAAGTTAATGCATTTCATGTACAAATAAGGTTCATGTTCATTTTAGTTATGTATGTATTTATGAGTATACATATTTTTCAAGAAACTTTATATTTATTATGTTTACTGTATGAAGACTTATTGAGTATGTGACTTATTTTTGTATATTTTTATGTTTAACTAACCACCTAGGTGATAATTTTTATGAGGATGAGACTGCAATATAGGATTTAACCCACAGAGGTGAGGCAGAGGCTTAGACGGTTTATGTCATGCTCAGTTTTTATGATTTAAAGTTTAATAAGTTATGTTGATAAGCACATGAGACTTTATTGATTTTAAATAAGTGCTTCTACAAACTCTCTTTTGAATTTTAAATGTTTAATAAAGAGTGGCTTATTTATTTATTAAATCTTTTGTATCTTGCGCTTCGTTAAGAATAAAAAAAAAATTTAGTCCAAGTTTAGCAGCACATTGATTTTGCAGAAATTCTAAAAACGATTTTATTGGGGAGTGGGGTGGTACAAATTAACTCTCGTTCAGGTTGGGTTTATCGATGTGAATCAGTTGGAGGCAATGTTGGCAGCGAGGTTATGTTCTAACTAAGTTTCTTCTTCAAGCAAGATACATCAAAAATTGGATGTATGGCAGAAGAAGATGGCAACTGCAAATTATACGCCATTGAGCCTATTCTTTCCACCACCTAGAAAAGGCCCATACCATTTTGGGGCTAGCTTGATATTATGCCTCATTTGACACAATTTTCTGCCTGTAGGGTTGGAGTCTCAGAAAAACCTAATCTCTAATTTGAAAACTTCTTTCAGTTCTCCTTTTATTAGCATAAAACTTCATCCTATGCTGAGCTTTATGCATATTCTCCTTCAGTAATGACAGTAGTTGTTCTCTTGACCTTAGTTGTTGATCAACGACATCATTGGTGGAAGTGCCTGGGTGTAACACCTTGTTCCCAGGTTTAAGAATAAAATCACTTTTAGAAATTATCGGAGCCGGAGTTCTACTACTAAACTTGACTTAAAAAATATATTTTTTTTTCAAAAGGAAGCGCCAAATACAAAGATTTCTTATAATACCATATTTATTAAATCCTTAAAATCCAAAAGAGAGTCTGTGAAAGCACTTTTTTAAAATCAATAAAGTCTCACGTGCTTATCAAAGTAACTTATTAAACTAAAATCATAAAACTAAGCATAAAATAAACTATTTAGGCCTCTGCCTCGCCTCTCTGAACTAAGTCTTATCCTATAGTCTTATCATCATAAAGATCATTACCTGGGATGGTTAAAATATAAAAACATATAAAAAATGAGTTGAATACTCAATAAGCAACACATCATACAATAAACATAATAAACATATAGTTTTTTGAAACATATGCATACTCATAAATACATATGTAAATAACATAAATATGAACTTATCTTTCATTTGTGATATGTTGGTACCCACTGTTGACCCCCGTGAATTATGATTAGCGAATCTAAGTAGATTTCATAAAATGTCGTGAGATTTGTTTCCTTATATAAAGATATGATTTCTTTCATAAATATTTTAATGCATAAATCTTTACATAAAATCATGTATGACTTTTCATAAATATTTTAACGCATAACTCTCACATAAAATCATGAATTTTCGTAAATATTTTGATGCATAATTCATTTCATAAAACTATGAGTTTTTCATAAATAATTTAATGCATAAATCTTCACATAAATCATGAATTTTCATAAAATGTTTAATGCATGTCTTACAACTAACACGAAACTTATGCATAAAGTCATGATATTTATGACTTGGGTACATAAAAAGGGCTTCCAATACAGGGGATACTTGTATAATACTTTTATAAAAGACATGTCGTTTACTGTATATACGTGTAAGGTTATGATTATGCTACTTACCTCGTAACGTTGAGCCCATATTTTCGGGGCGTGACTGATTACCTATAAAATACATGTAATTTGCATAAATATTTGATTAGATACATACTTTGTAATTAAAATCTAAAATACTAAAATCCTCAAAACCTTAATATGTCGTCACTTCGAATACTTTGATCTCCACATAATTACTTCTCCTAAAATTTACAATCAATCCTAAGATCGCATAGACTTTGTAAATTTCCTAAATTTACATACATGTATTATAAGTCTAAACTTCATGAATAATTTTCGTCATAGGGACCCACGGCACGTACCCTTCCATGTAACATCCTCAGTCTGTTTACTCAATGGAAAAATCTATTCATCATCCCAACTTCCATCATCCTCCCATCATCTCATGATGTGGTATTACATGATTGGTTCACAAGTAAAATATAATAAATAATCTCCAATCATGTAATGCCACATCGTAGGATGATGTGATGATGATGGAAGTTAGGATGATAAGTAGTATTATTCTTACTCAATATATATATATGCAACATAGCTGGCGTAGACTGACAGGAGGAGATATGAGAGAGAGAGACAGAGAGAGTTTGACGTCGGGTAAGAGAGAAGTGAAAAAGAGATTGTTCCATGTGGATAAAGAGGGAACTTACTGAGTGACGTGGGTTGTGTAAGGCAGTGCAACCGTGGTGAGAGGTGGAGGACTATGGCTGAGCCGTGGTGCTCAATGGGATGGCACAATTGGTTGTCGTTATCTGCGGTTGAGGAAAGAGGCATGGAGGAGCTGCTGGAAGTGGTTTGGACATCAACTGGAGGCTTTCGACGGTGAAGAATTGTTCTCCGACATCTTCTGTTGCTGGTGGTGGCGGCATTGTGTTAAGACCTTGTTGGAATTATCTTGTAACAGGGTTTCTCAAGGAAAGAAAAGATAGCAATAACCAAGCACAGTGAAAAGGAAGATGAAAGGAAAATAGAGAAGATCTCATTTATACGTAATAGCCATGGGTCTGTTTGAGGCAACATAACCTCCACAATAGTCTAGAAAATATTCTGATTATGCTTAGTCCTTTTTGGTTTGTCTTCTTCCCTATATACAGTACTGACAATCTAACAGAATTACCCTTACATGAAATAAGAAAGATAAACTAACAGTGAATGAAAAAATAACATAAACATAAACTAAGGGTCACAACCTTTAAAACACTGCGTTTCATGTAAATGAAACGCACTGTTGAAACAACACCATTTCAGCTCCTTGGTTCTTGCTTCAATACACTGTGTTTGGCCAAGCAACTTCAAATGACTCCGTCACAAGTTACTCCACTTAAGACTTCAGATTTAGTTCGATTTCATATCACTTCACTCCCATCTTCTTCCTTCAGTCCTCATCCCAGATTCACCTAGGTCTTCCTTGCTGCTTCTCTTTCCTTCGGTGAGGTTCCTAACACGTCATGACCTCAACTATGGCAAGGTGTGGCTCTCAATGAGGGAAGCCAATGCTTTGTTTTGGTGGGGCTAATATAGAAGCTGGCGGTGGTTCTTGGACTGGTTCTTTTCCAAACCGAGGCTAGTGTGTGGTGAACTCATAATAGGGGTGTTGCGGCTTAGACACGGAGGCTGGTGGTTGTTCACTCTGGAATATTGGCTTTGGTTGGACTAAAATCGAGGCTTTCTCAATAGAGGAATTGCGGCTTGGGGAGTGTGTTGGTTTAAGGGGAGGAGGCGGCAACAGCTTAATGAGGGTCGTGTGTTGTGAGGGAGGAAGGGATAGTGGGTGGTTTTCGGCATGCTATATAGGGTTGAGGGGAGGTGGTTTGTGAAAGCGAATAGGTGTTGTGCATTAGTGAGGCCTCTTGCAATGTGCTAAGGGTAACCAGGTATTTAAAGTGGATTTGAAGAAGAATGTGATGCATGTTTTAAGCATGAAGTTAAGTATATGTATATATATAGGGAATCGGTTTAGGAAATTTAACGTGAAGAGATTTGTAAAGTTGTAACGACTTTCTAGGGATAGACTTCTATTGAGGCGTGGATTCTAGTGGAAAGTGGAGACCTGCATGGCTTAGAATTATAGAGAAACCATTATTAGCCTAACGGGTTTAGATTCATTTCATTGGTTACAATTCAATAATTTCAATTGGGTTTCTAAATTATCAGTCCATTAATTTCTTCTAAAATTTCTCAATTAATCTTAACAACTTTAAAATAAAATTTGGGCCTTTGGACCTAACAAACTGCCAAAATGGTAACTCATAGCTTATCCAATATGGCCCAAAAATCCAGTAACTTCAACAAATCTAATCCAATAATCAAAAAATATTAAAAGCTGGCAGGTTATTTTGATACGGTTCATTAACCTTATTTTAGGCCCATTATTATTGTTATTTATTTATTTATTTTTGTCTTAATAATATGAAATCCGATCGTTACACTAGGAGCAACCTAGGTTGGGGATATCCATAAAGGGCCTCGAATGGAGTAAGGCCTATAGAGGAGTGTGCAGTGGTGTTATAACACCACCTAGCCATGGGCAACCACAAGTTCCACTCTTTTGGCTTCTGACCAATGTAGCACCTCAAATAAGTTTCCAAACACTTGCTCAAAGTTTTTGTTTGGCCATCAGATTAGGATTGTATACAGAACCAAATTCCAATGAAATACCTTGGAAGTGAAAGAATTGCTTACAAAAAGAGCTAGTGAGAATTGGGTCTTTATTTGAGACAATGGATTTAGCCAATTCATGAAGCTTAAAAACTCCAGAAAAGAACACCTGTGCAACCTTGCTAGCTGTGTTGAGATGTGAGAGTGGAAACAAATGTGCAAATTTAGTCAGCTTGTCTATCACAGTAAAGTCTACAGAATACCCATTCGAAAGGGGCAAGCCTTCAACAAAATCCATAGAGATATCCAACCATGGAGAATCAGGAATAGACAATGGTTGTAGCAATCGAGGATACTGCACAGTCTCATGTTTATTGATTTGACAACCTCACATTCCCTAACCAACTTCCTATTGTCACTGCGCATCCCTCCCCAATAAAAATTCATCTTAGCCTTCTATAGCGTTTTATGGTAGCCCACATGACCTGCTTGTGGGTTATGATGAATGGACTACAAAATTTTGGCTTGAAATGATGAAGAAGGAATCACCACCAACCTTCCCTTCCTTAGCAGTAACCCTTGCTGCAAAGAATGATGCTTAGGACCCTCTTGTCCTTGTTGCAGCTTAGATATGATTTTGATACTCTGGAACATGAAGATTAATTATCCTTAAGTTCCTCTATCCACAGAGGAGTGGGAAAAAGAAATTAAGGCAACAATTGTTGTCTCCTCCTCATTTCTCCTAGAAAGGGCATCAACCACCACATTCTCCTTGCCCTTTTTATAATCAGTAGTAAAGTCATACCCAATTAGTTTGGATATCCACCTGTGTTGAGCTTCAATCCCAATCTTTTGTTTAAGCAAATGCTTTAAGGCTTGTTGATCAGGTTTGACCTTGAAAGTATACTACAATAAGTATGGTCTCCATCTACTTGCTGTAGAGGACGACGACACGACGTGGAGCTCATAGCCTCAATGCTCTGATTTATCATTAATATTATGACATCCTTGACTAAGTTGCACATGCTACTCAATGGATTAACCTAGTAGTTGCTTTAGTTCTTGCTTGTACTTGATGAGCTCGGTCTCCAATACTCATTTGATTATAGACCTTTTGGACTCATGCTGTAATTAAGAAGGTCCATCACTTTAATGTTTATGTATTATGTTTAATAATTATTTGGGATATTATTAGTTGGTACATAGTATTGCTCAGGAAAAAAATTATCCATTGTGAATATTGCATAGCACTAAATGCATTTTAGGTGCATTGCATATTTAATTGTCATGAACGGGGGTATATAACCTTGTGTTGCATGTCCTGACATTTCAGATCTCTATGTTCGATTCCAAGCGGAATCTGGGGGTGTCACAAGTACAACCCGCTTTGGTGGCTTCCATTGATCAAACCACTTATCCTACAACAGAGAGAGAGAGAGAGAGGGCAAACGATAGAGAGACAGAGAGATAGAAAGAATGCCATGGTGATGGACGAAGGATTTATCGGCATCGAGAAACTGAGAGAGGCAAACGATAGCCTAATCACTATGAGAGAGAGAGAGAGAGAAATGGATGAGTGAGACTTACCGGCTGACAAGGTAGAGATAAAAGATGAGGAGCTGAGCACTGCGGCAAGTAGCAATCATAGAGAATAGAGAGAAACATGCAAAGAGAAGAAGGGTCGTGGGCGGTTGTCTGCATAGAAGGGAGAAAGAGAGGGAATCGGGCATCGTAGGCTAGGGTAAGCAAAATAAAGTGAGGGAGAACCAAGGCTTGATGTAATGGTGTGTTTCGCACTTTTGTTTTTGGTTTTTTTTTTTCCTCCTGTTAGGCTAAGGTTTTAGTTTAGGAACTTGGGCTTGGCTCAAAATGGTGGCCGGGTCATTACACTTGTACACTCATGGATCTCTTTAGGATTTTCTCTAAAATATAATATAATGAAAACAATAGCTCTAGCTTCTCTCTTCACCCTAAAAGTCGTGGATCTTAATCTATATATACTTGGGGTTTGTGTAGGCCACTTATAGAGCCCAAATTAAAGTGTAATTATGTTTTTCAAAATTTTTTCTCGAGCTAGGGTTGAGTGAACCTTTGTCCAATTTTCGCTTATGCCAATGCTGAGTTGTCCTATTTTGACCCTATAAACTTTAGAACTTGAAAATTTTCATAAGATGTGAAGTTGGATTTTTGGGGTACGCTCTTCAACACCACCAAATCATTTAAATTCCATATTGGGATAAAAAGTTATGAATATTTTACTTTGGAAAGGTCACATCTCAGCCAAAACATTTACGACTCAATTGGATTGAATTTTGTCATAATAGATTACTTTTACATTAACAGAGACATTAAGTCTTCGTTTGGATGATGAACTCATCTCAAATGAGTTCATTTTTAGAGTGCCTCCGACATCCGAACACAAGTGAATCTCTTCTCAATGTAGTTCAAATGTGAAATTAGTGGTTGGGTCCCACACTTGTTCAGATTTCAGCCTTTGGTTGGACCCCACCCGACAACCCACGTGAAGCATTAATTTTGTGTTTCCACATCTCACTTTTTTTCTTTATTGTTTTCCCTCAAGAACGAAAAACCCTCTCCATTAGTTGGCTGCAAGTGCAGTCCATTATTTGCCTTTTTTTTTTTCTTTTTATTTTGCTTGCAGGTTTGGCGGCGGAAGTGGGAGACAAATCTGTCTGATGAACAATACTGTTTATAGGTGGGACCCAATTATTTTACAACTTTCTATAAATATATCTAAACTCATTTTAACATCCAAATACATAGAAACTCATCTTAAGTGGATCCACAAAACCCATTCAACCATCTCAACTCACTACTATTCATAAAAAACTGAGCTCAACTCAACATCCAAATGCAACCTAAACATTTTCGATTGAAAAGATTGATCTTATTATGCATATCTTCCATATCAAACCACAGAACTAAATATGCAAATAATTAGGTTTGTATTAACATAAGTAAAAACTTCAGTTTACATTAATTCATGAAAATATATATGAACTGTGGAAAGATGACAGATTTTGAGCATGTGCTCATGTTTCTAGCAATCATTTTCATTTTAAAGGCAGTATAAAAACAAGCTATGAAATGCGCTCCAAAACACTTTGATTGATTAAAAAGAAAATCTAACTCGGTACTTAATTATTCAAGTTAAAAAAACACACGACTTCACTTTTAGGTAATGCTCTCCACCGATTGAAGCTAGATGTCATCGGTTAGTTTGCATGGGCTGCGTATACTTTCCGAACATAATAACAAAATTCTCGTACAACAGAAAGTACATACAAACGGAATTATACACTAACCCAAACCCACTTAATTACCTCCTAAACACACTGATTCAGAGTCCCCAACATCTTCTTCAACAGCCGTACTGCTACTGCCTTCTCTTGTAACACTAATGCTCGTCTTTGATGAGTCAAAAGTACTCTCTGGCATGGCCTCATGCAAATAGACTGCCTTTCTCTTTCTCCTCCTCTGTTTCCATTTTCTCAAAAACTCTGAGATCTCTCTTTCATCTCTATCTCGGATACTTATTTCTGCAGGTTCTTCCATTTTCAGTTCCTCCTGATCTTTACCATCACTTAAAGTCGCTGCTGCCGCCATGGGGAAGAAGAGTTTTTTACAACAGAATAGAAGAACCATAAGCAACATAATGTATACATACAAAGACGTCCACACGTAGAATGTCCATTTCCAGTTTCGAACCAATTCCTTTGTCCATGGCGGCTGAGAGTGGATGAGAATTTCTGCTTCATACAGCTGTGGTACAGATGAAGTTCCTGCCCTCGGAACCAAAGTTACTCGTACTGCCTTGGTTCTTTGTATTCCTTCCTTGTGTTTTAATATATCTATGGTCATCTTCTGGGTCTCGCTGGAGATTCCAAGTAAAAGAGGAATGGAAAGAAGAACTGTCCGAGTGAGTCGAATTGGGAAACTTCGAAACCGCAGCATGCAGGGTTGGCTGGACTTCGCTATCACAGCTCCATCTATTGATAACAGCTCTGCAGACAACTGAAAAGATAAAATATGGTGTAAACAATACATATTTACATAGAAATTTATGTTCATATGCTGCAAACTTTCTATTGCATACAAAACTATTTTCCTATCAAGCCCTCTTAACGAAAAATACTTGTATATTACCGCTCAGAAATTTTCTAACGAAAACAAAAGATTAAGAACTATCAGCCACTCAAGAAAACCAAAATCAACAAAGAAATATGGCAAGCTTGAGGGTGGAGTGCTAGCAGAAAATAATGCTTGTAGTGTAGATTCAGAATAGCAATTTAGAACAAAAAAAAAAAAGATCTTTTCTTAAAATTTAAAAAAAAAAAAAAATTATCTGGTCTATTCTTTCCTTCTCTTTTACTTCGTCCCTTTGCTTTGCATCAAAAGAGAGAATTTACAAAATAAATATTATATGATTGGACCTCAAACCTATTTAAATGTAGCCGATTGACAACAACAGGGGGGCCAAGTTTAGGGAAAAGGCTTCTTACTATCAGCTTTATTAATTCCTCTTTCATCAAGTAAAAACCTTCTACTAGTGAATAGTTACAATCAAAGACTTCCCAAGGATTAATGGGGACTTTATCCAGTACACCCAGCGCATATAAAAATACTACTTGCCAAAAAAAGAAAGAAATACCTTCAAATTTTATTACGAAAAGGGAAAAATACATTTTGCAAAATAATCTGTAATGTTATACCTAAGCTATCAAAGCTGGTGCAATTGCACCCTCAAAGTACAAAAAAATTATACAAAATTACCGTGCAGTACCCGCGTTCATTTTGGCAATCAAAATTGGCCCTGTCAACTACTTTTGCATTCTTCGAAAACATTTCAGTCAACATTTTTTCTTCAATTGCCATTGGAAGAGCCTAATTCTTGATGTCTAGCGAGAGAGTATTTCATAATTTCAAACATGGATGATTTTAGTAATTCACTTCGACCTCCTGATGATATCCCTTCATACCTATTGTCTTTTATCTCTTTGTCGCTTCTACTTCAATTTCCTTGACGTTCCGTTTTAGGAATTTTGACTCGCAACTTCCACACCAACAATGATAAGCTATTGAATGAGCCTAAACAAGATAAGACACGTTGCCTCCAGGTTCTTATAAAAGTGGAATCAATTAACTGAAAAAAATGTTAATGGGAGGTTTGGATACAAAAAACCTTGTAACTTGTTTCGGTTTATCTTATCTCATCATTACAATTTTTTCCAATTCTTAAACAAAATACAATAAACAATTCAATTTTTTCAAATTCCAAAACAATAATAATATTAAAAAATAATATTCTAACAATAATTTTCTCAACTCACTACCAAAGCCTCCCCGTAACCTTGTGCCCTTCCCTTATTTGACCCATCTTTCGTTTAGATTTCAATCAAATTTTCGCTACCTTAATCCCCATTCATATAAGAAGGTTGTTAAATTTCTAGATCAATTGAATTTGCCCCAATTAAAGCTTACCTTATGCCATCAGGGCTAGTTTTTCTACCAACATAAACCACCCATTCAAGAGGTTTTAACCTAAAAACAACTCTCTAAAGTCACCAAAATGTTCAGAATAACATGATCAATTAGTTTTACGTAAAAGTCCGTTTTAGTGATCTTCACCTTGTCTTAGGCTTAACCTAATTGAGTTTATTGATCTCACTTGGTGAAAAGGCTGTTAAATTAAACCAACTCTATCAAGCATCTTCTTTAGCTACTTAGGGCATACCATATGCTCGAGAGGAACTTTGAATAAATAAAAAAATATGTTTTAGCCTATGGGCATGGGTACTTAATGAGATGAGAAATTCTCAAAACTTTTTATAATTTCCTATCCAAACATCATTAAAGCACAAAACACTTTTCAATTTCAAATATTCAACTTTCATCTAATCATTACCTAAGTATTATCCAAACACAAAAAATAATACAACTTTTTAAAACTTTCAAACAACACAAAAATCAATACAACTTTTTAAAATTTCAAAAAAAAATTACATTAAAAAATTATATTCAAACAACTTGTTAACTTAAAAATATTTTTATTCAATATTTTCTCTTTCCTTTCCCAAAATCCAAAAACATATCTTAACTCAAACTATTTTCACTACTACTCATAAATCATTTCACTACTATTCATATAATTCTGAGATACTCCAGGTATTCAAACCAGTCTAAGACTACGTTTGGATGCTGATGTGATCTTAGATGATCTGTGAATAGTAAAAAAAAGTAGTGAATAATAGTAAAAAAATAGTGAATAGTAGTTAACTATTTGTGAATAGTAGTAAAGTAGCTTGAGGTTGTTTGTAAATAGTAGTGAAGTAAGTTGTTCATGGTGTTCTCAAAATTTTATCAATGACATACCATGTGTGTTCCTTGAAACAAAGGTGGTTTTGGTAACAATAGTTTCTTAACATAGGCGAGGAGTATTTCAATTAGAAGAACCCTATGATATATTTTTTCCCAAAAAAGATTGTGTATATAATATAAACTTAAGCATTTTATGAATCTTGGCAGATTAGAATTTAGGATAACTGTTTAATTTCCCTTTCCCCAAGTAACCTCCCCTGTTAGTGAAATCAATCTACATTGGTAGAAGTAACCAACCAAGTATGCTGAATGAATCGGGTAATCAGCTAGTTGGAGTAGCTCCAAGCAGGGAGCAGAACTTTGGACCTCTTGCTTCAGAAACTGTGCTCAGCATAGACCTAGACTATAAGCTTTTATATGGTGATTGTAGGTCATGGGTTAAAGGTGGATTAAGTGTTATGGGTTTCATAAATATTATAGCTCACGACTTTAGCTGTACGGGTCAAACAAGTTTGCATGAATTGTTTAGGTTTGATGATAAAATTAAAAGAAAATCGATGTTTAGATGAGAAAATATTTTAGGGTTTAATCTTGTAATCATTTGGAGAAATCATATGGATATTAATGACTTAGGGAGCAATGATATCTTTGGGCTATGATGATTTTATGGTTTATGAAGTATAGGTGATTTGAGTAATTCGGGCTTTAATTGCAAAGTATGTATGTAATTTGAGATTTACGTACAATTGGAAATTGACGCAAGTTACCTGACTATTGTTAGGTGACGATTGATATTCGCTTGGCACTGTTGTAAGAAAATTCATAGCAGTTAAAAAGTTCAAGTAAACAATGCTCCTATGCTAGACTTTGCCTAAAATTGACTGAGGTTGATTTTATGAAAAAACTTCATATTTTGTTATGAAAGTAGCCTCGGTTATTTTTTGCATTAGTCCCTGTATTTGAACTCTGAAATCTGACATTTTATCATGACTGGTGTAGACATGAGTGATTTTTGTACTTTATGTCCCTACTGCGTAATATGTGAACATGAAAATGAAACTTTATTCCGATTCTATAATATTATTTTTTCAGTATACTAATTTTGTTATTTCATTGTATCTCAAAACCCTGATGCATAAGATTATGTTATGTTCTGATTTGCTGGATATAATAGTGGGCTCTGTTCTAGGTGAAATCATTTTTGTGACAAATTGGTTTATGTTCTGCTTGGCTATTTGTAAAATGCACAACATTGTCACGTGGGTAAACATGGCCTCAATTTTGAGTGCATCACCTTGGTGACAACATAGTGAATTATGCTTTGCTTGGCTTACCGCAGACATGCACAACCCTACGACGGGGGTAGACATTTTATGTTTTCTTATGGTGTTCAGTACGCTTGTGTCTAAGATATGACATATATATATTATTATTATTGTGTTGAAATGCATATGAAAATACCAATGCCAAATTTTTTAGAACTCTTTGTTTCTGCATTCTATAATTGGTTTATGTTTACACACTAGTATATATTCACTACTTACTGAGTCGGTGGACTCACCCCTTTATCCACCATTTTATTTATAGATGACTCTAATGGTTGTGATAGTTGGAATATATGACACATGACAGGATATTATAAGAGAAATATGAGATAAGTGCTAGATGACATAGATGGATTTATGAGTTAAGAGCAATTTTTCCACTATTTAGTTTATCTTAATTGGAAGAATTTTTTAGACATTTGGTTTTTTGGAACTTTTTGTATTTAAGTTTTTATTATAGTGGATTCCAAGTGAAAGGGTTCAACCCCTAAGTCTGGGGCGTGACAGAACTTCTTTCCAAGGTGCAGAGCAGGAACATTAAGAAGCATCACATTTTTTTTCATCATCTTGTGTTTGTATAAGTCTTTCCACAAGATGGCTTACAAATATAAAGTTATTCAAATTAAGTATAATTCTGGTGACTTTGTAGAGATTCTTATTAGGTCTAGAACCTCTTTGATTTGGTGGCTGGGTGGTGGGGCAACTAGTCATGATGGTCTAAGGTGATGCCTAAATTGTTCAACTTAAGCTAACTTTTAGCCTATGTGAAGCCACCAATTGTTGTCCAATTTCCTTCAAAAGAAGCAAAAAAAAATTGTTGTCCAATTGATCCACACTTTTAACAACAACCTTATATATGAATTAGGATTAATACCGTGAAATATTTTATTGAAATGTACATTAAATTTGACCAATCAAGAGAAGGGTATCAAGTTTACTCAAGATTTAACTAGTTTTGCAGTAAATTGATTCCACTTAGTGTTAATGATGGGCCCTTAATCAATTTTCATATGGAATTAACAATCCAAATTCGTCCTAAACAATCCAAGGACACTCTATAATACTTCTAGTATGCTGACCATAACTAGAAATCAGCCTTGAGTAGCAGCTATAGAAAGCTTTACATAGTAACTAGCTACCAACCCCTATGCGCTCATATTTGGTTCAATCAAGCAAAATATTCAACCTAATATGAAGTTAGAAAGCTATAAATAAAATCATGACAACCAAGGAGAGTCATTTTATGCACTAGGTGAGCATTATGTTTAGTTTTCTTTTTCGGTGCATAGAACTAGATCAAGGTTGTAGTCCTTCATAAGGATGGTCATATGATGTTATTTTGATAAGAAAACATTTGGATTCATGGGAGAACTTCATGGAACTTCAGGAGCAAACTTCTCAGGATTTGACAGAGATCGAGATGTCGGGATATATAACACTGGGTCATATATCATCATCGTTCATGACAGATAATATTAATTCATGTAGCATGCTTCTAACAATGTGAATAATTCGCAGTGGAAAGTACTATTAAATCATTGTACTAGAATAATATATATCGCAACATACAATTCATAAAAACATTCCATAATTATTTCGTAGAAACCAACAACTACAATAAAAACAATATAACACATTATCTTCAAAATAGCCTCAACCCGAAGTCACACCATCATATTGAGATTGTTCTTAAATTATGGGTGCAACTAGCAAATACAATTTTTAAAAAAAAAAAACAAAATCATCTTCAAAAGTGCTCCAATACTGCTACTTGAGTCCTAATCCACTTTCATCCAATATTTTATACTCCTCACACACTGCAACATCTTCTATTCTTTCGGGAAGCAGTCCTGGACTACGACAATGAGGCATAGACATGAAACTTGCATTACATAAAGGAGATTTTTTAAGTTTAGTTCCAACTCCTCAACTGATTATGTGATTTATGATTTGAGTATTAAATGTTGTCCCATGAAAGTTAATCTCATTTATTTATTCATGAAATGTTATATTTAGAAACATATGAATATCTGTCATCATTATCATGAAGCATGCTACATGAAACAATGCGTTTGTTTTACAAAGGAAACATTTTTTAAAACACATCATGATCCCAAGTTGGAATGAGAAATTATTCTAGTAGAATTCCTCTATCTACTCTGGAGTGTTTAAAGATGGTGTGGAATCCCTTGAGTTTGCAGACAAAGAAAATCAATGACCACGAATGAGACAGTAATAGTCTCGGAGGCGAGGGTATGTACCTTCTTGTTGATCGGGGCTAGAGAGTACCCAACGGATATTTACATGAAGCCTTAAGTATTCTTGATACGAAGTCAAATCGATAGGCGTTACCCACGGTGTGATGAAGAGAACCAAGACGTACAAATGGATTTTATGAGGAGCTACTGTGTATGGTAAGGAAAGATTAAAAATGGATGATCATGAGAAGAGAGGTTCAGGAATCTAGATGGATTTTTTTTTTTTTTTTTTAATGAAATGTAAGTTTCATGTCCATGCACTTATATACATGTTAATACCCCTCATGACATATTCATGAGCATTAGGTTTACGGATAACTTACTGTGTTTAAATCTCACTATGATAGTCCCACTATAATCTCCAAGGATCGTAAAAGATGTTGCAGAGTGTGAAAAGCAGAATCCTGAGGAGGAACAGTCTGAAGTGTATACAATGCATGATTTGTACTACATGACATGTATTCATGATTCATGTGAGATGACATTATAACATGATATAAACATTTAGGATATCAAATAGAAGTTCAAAGCATAGAAATTTATCAATAAATAGCATTTATCATAAGACATATTAGTACAACCCATGACTAAGTACAACCCATGACTAAGTTAAAGCTAACTTACAAAATCCTTATTTACAAAAAAATCTTCAAATGGCTGAAATAAATATATACTATGGTTAGAGACTTTCTAATAAATCATACAATATAAAATAAAATTATGAAAGTTCAAAATTTATGTAAAGTTCAGAATTTGTTTTATATTTTATGATTTATTATAAAGCTAACCATAGTATATATTTATTTCAGCCCTTTAAAGATTTCTTTTGTAAACAAAGGAGTTTGTAAGTTAGCTTCTTACTCATGGGATGTACTAATATGTCTTTTGATAAATGCTATTCATTGATAGATACCTATGCTTTGAATTTCTATTTGATATCCTAAATGTTCATATCATGTTTGTAATGTCATCTCACATGAAGCATGGATACGTCATGTAGTAGAAGTTATGCATTGTATATGTTTTGCCACGACCCAAGTTAGGATGGAAGATTATCTGAGTGGAATCCCTTGGGTTCATGAAGAACAATCAATAATCTCGAATGGGATAGTAACGATCTAGCAGTGAAGGTATGTAAGTGCCTTTCGACTGATGGGGCTAAAGATTACTTAATGTAAAGGACGTTTACGTCAAGCTTGAGTACTCTCAAACGAAGTCATTGGTGGGTGTTACCTATGATGTGGTGAATATAACCAGAGGTGCATGCGGGTTATGAGGGGAGTCGTGGGGTACCAAGTGTTACATGTCCCGACGTTTTAATCTCTATCAAATCCCAAGCCCCCGGGGCATCATAGGATGGTATCATGATAAACATATTTTATTGAATGTTCATATTGAGCATATGATGTGTCCAAGATAGCTAAATAAGACACTTGATAGACTTGGTTTTAACATTTTACATTCTAACTCGAAATCTTTCATCAAGTGAGATTAGTAAGCTTGATTAGGCTAAGCATAATACAAGGTCAATATGACTAAGCACACTTACTTCACTAATTGAATTTTAAGTGAAATTGAATTATAAAGTTATTGACATTTTGGTAAGCTTAAGACAAGGTCAATGTAATTAACCACACTTAGTTCACTAATTGACTTTTAAGTGACTAGTTCATAAAGTTATTTTGACATTTTGGTGACTTAGTAGAGCTTCTTATTAAGTCTAGAACCTAAGAACAATCGTTTTGATTAAAAAAAGAGTGATTTTAGCAAGACAGAGAAGGAATGACCAACTTGATTTGGTGGCTGATTGTAAGGGTGGGCAGCAGGGCTTACCCCATTCACCAGACCCAAAACGTCATAGTTTCACATTAGGTTTGGTTTAAAACTTAACCCCACAATGGTATCTCTCTCTCTCTCTCTCCCAATCTCGACTTTCTTTCCCTCTGTTTTGTCATCCGCTGGTTGTGTATATTGTTGTCTCTCTCTCTCCCCCCCAATCCCAACCCTAGGTACCTCTCTCTCTCTCTCTGCCTAAATTGGACTTTGGATTCTTTTTGTTTTTTGATTGGCTATTGGCAGGGTAGGCGAATGGCTGTGGGGGCCAATCCACCCCTAAGTGATTGTATAATACTCGATAAATTAATTACTAGGTCAAAAAATTTAATTATAAAATAAATGCCGATCGAATCAATTGAAAAATATAGATCTACATCTTAAATATGTTTTTAGAACTAATAACAGATATATAAATATATACAATAATATATTCAGCTACTTGCTTGGCATACTAGCTCAAGCATACTTGCTTGGAAGATGCCAAGCTCGAAATTACTGAGCATATTGGTGCAAAAAGGCCAACATTCTGGCGCAGAAAGTTCAAACATATCTAAAAATGCTTATTCGGAGATGCCAAGCTCTAAAATACCGAGCATACTCACCAAAAATACCGAGCATACTCACCAAAAATACCTAGCATTCTCGCTTAAGAATACTGAGCATAACCACTGGAATTTCAAAGCATACTTGCTCGAAAACTAAAGATTTTTAATGGCACAATCTAGATAATTTGGAATGATGGAGCACGTGAAAAGAAAGAGAATTTGGAGAAAATAATAGAAAAAGCAACACCGAGATGCTGCCTAACCTAAGGTGTCAAACTAGGCACTAGAGTAAAAGTGGATGAGCCTTGCTAATTGATTTCACTCTTACTTTAGTAAAAAGACTCCTAGCACTATAAGTAAGGGGAACTGTGTTAACTTACGAGTAGTAAAAGGTGAGGTGTGAAGTGAGCCAAAAGTAGAGGTAGAAAGCGCCAGTAAGACTAGGCGAGGAAAGAAAAAGTAAAGAGCAAGAGTAGGCAAGGAAAAGAGTGAAAAATAAAAAGAGAAACGTGCTCCGATAATTAAAATTGATTGATCAAGGTAAGTGAGAACTATACGAGTAATATAAAAAAAAATTGTAGATTATTTATACATTATTATATTATGAATTTGTTTTTAAAATTTATGACTAATTGTTGAAATAATATTCATTTTTGTTTCTATGATGTTTAATTACTTCCATCACGACATTTGTTTGCTAATTATTTAGATAACTGAAAATAATTAATACCAGGTCTGATTATTTAGGTTCTAAGATCAATACCAGGTCTGATTATTAGACAATTCAATACTAGATCAATGATGGTGGATATAGAGTCCCTGGGATGCATATCTCGTTGTAAGAGATTTGAGTCCTATGAAAGGATCACATGCAGATATGTAGCCACCTTTCCCACACCACACTCCCACCTAGATGAGGTGGCATTTTTTGGACCAATCCCATCCCTACTGAACACATCAAGCAGATTGGCACCACCACCACCCCATCTAACAACAAAATTCACAAAAAGATAGTCTATCAACCAAAATGTCTCACGACAACCATAAAAAAATCATATTAAACCTCAACAATCATGAATCCAAAAAATCAAACCCCAAAAGTGGACCCTCTACATGAGCAGATTTTTGCATGAGCGCAAAAACCCTGACCCGTGATGTGGGTCCTTGTTCTTACATAGACTGACAGTGTGAATCCCTAGTTTGCAACCCTATGGGTCTCTAGAGAAGAAAAAGAACAACAAATGAGTAGAAGAAGATGGAAGTGGAGGAGGATATGAAGAAGGTTTAGGTTAGGTTTGGTAATTAAGTTTAAACACAAAATTCTTATATCATATCATCTCATCATTACAACTTTGCCCAATTCTCATAAAAAATACAATAAATAATTTAACTTTTTCAAATATTAAAACAATAATAATATTAAAATATAATATTTTAAACTTTATCTAAAACAAAAAATTCTCATCTCAATCTTCAAACCTAACCTTAGAGAATTCACTGGCAACTGGGAAGTGGGAAGAAATGATCTAGGGTTAAAGACTGAGAGAGGGAGAGAGAGAGAGGGGGGAATGTGAGCAAGCGGGTAAAGTTCGGGCAGGTATGGCTACCCATAACCTGTCCGCATACGTTTAAAATTAAATTCACCTTGCTCATCCACTTGCTAAGGGTAAAACTCGAATGAGCGGGTAGCGTGCCCATATCTCGTCCACTTTCATTTAAAGTTAAGTTCATCCCACTCACTGTCCCCTAGTGGGATTGACATTTTGGGGAGCCATACTCACCATCCCCTAGCGGCTAATAGATAGAATATTGTTTTTTGTTCCATCCATACTATGGCTATACCTTTCTCAACAAATTTTCATCTTCATTCATCCACATTTTGTCTCCAAACAATACCTTTCGAACATCTTTATTAATTATTGGCTTTTTCAATAAGTTCTTCATTAACCAAATTGTTCTTTTTAATATGTAGTTAACGTGGTTTGAAGACTAGACCCATTTTAGCTATCCTTAGTTGACCAAGCTCATATTTTATAATTGGAGGATCATTTAAATACCTGCTAAACATGCCCATTGATTAAAAGGCTCATGTAATATGCCCTACATGCCAAGGGACCTACAAGAATATTGTATGTTCACTACCACAAGATCCTATCACCCCTAACAAGATCACTATGGTAACTAACTTTGAAAGAAGATATCTGCCCTTAAGGAAATGGTGAGATATTCAGAATAAAAGTCCATGATATGTCAACCCTTTCCTTCAGCTATTCACCCCTATCAAACAACAATTCACCCCTTTATAAAGGACATTTACCAATGAATTCAGGTATGATAAAGAAATTCCCCTTTTCTATTAATATATATTTACCCCTTCTTGACTCAAGCATTAGAGGTGCATTAGACCCATCAAGGCCTCCCCCCATCTTTTTGTTCTTTTTTGCTGGTCATTGATCAGATCTAGTCAGCAGTGAAAAAAGTCATCAACGTCTATCGAATACAAGAAATGAGCTTTTTGGGCAGCTGTCATCGTGACTCCTACGTGCCTATTACGACACGCTCCCAAACCACCCGTGACTAGGATACTACATTTGCAAACATGGAGATTATAAGGATGGAAGAACAATTAAAAAAGATTAATAAGGCGATGGAGATCCTCCAACAAGAGAACAAAGTAATGAAATGGAAGAATCCAGCCTATAGTGAGGGTGACACACCTAACCACAACAAATAACCAAAAGGAGAAGTGCAAAGTGCGAGTGGAAAGAACATTGAGAAAGTAGAGAAGAAAACGTTGCATGATTGACCTGCGCAACCTCGTCGACAAATATGAAGAGATGGCTAGTCGATCAACTGCTCAACCTTGTGGGCCTACATTATAGCTTGAACGTAATGGCCATCCTATACCCACCAAAATATAAAGTTCTACAAATAGAGTTGTACGATGAGTCATGAGACCAGGTTGGAAATCTCAAGGCACACATGAATCTTCATAGGTTCTCTGGAAAAGTGGGATGCAGGGCCTTCCCATTGACTTTTAAAGGCATGGCGAGAACCAAGGTCGATCGAAAGATTTGAGGAATTGGCCAAGTAATCCCTAACATAGTTTATGGCTAGCATAAGGCCCAGACGACCCATGGCATACCTCCTAACCATCAAACAGCAGGAGGGAGAAAGCCTGAAGGCATACCTCACCCGATTCAATAAAGAGCAGTTGACTATCGACGACCAAGATGAGAAGATTATGCTGGTAGCCCTTCTAGGCAGGGTATGGCCCCAAAGTTTGTTTATGGCAAAACTAGCATGATGGACTCCGTCGGCTCTAAGAGAATTCATGGATAAGGTCGACGATTATCTCAACACTTAAGATAGACTACAAGGCTTGATAGCGCCGTGGAAATAAGAGATGAAAAAAGAGGGCAATGACTTTCAAAGGTCTAGTGGGAGAAGAACATCAGAGATGACGAGCCAAAGCTACACTAATAGAAGGTGGGAAAAGCAAGCACCACCAAGGCCCGCCTAGAAGGTCGTTTAACATGGAGAAATACGCAGCCATAGTCGAGGAAGTGATTGATTGCTCGTTGCAGGGTTCATCAGGGAAGCCTATTATCCCGAATTACTGTCCAATATTGTACCTGTAAAAAAGACTAATGGGAAATAGAGAATGTGTAGCATGCCCAGAGGACAGCTTCCCACTGCCAAGGATTGACGTAATCGCTGACTCCACGGTGGGGCACTACATGTTAAGCTTCATGGACGCCTACTCGGAATACAACCAAATCTAAATGAACCTAGCATACCAGCAAAAAAAACCACATTTGTGACAAATCGAGGGCTATACTATTACCAAGTCATGCCTTTCAGCCTGAAAAATGCAGGAGCGAACTACTAGAGACTCATGAATTGGATGTTCAACGAAGGATTTGAAGGAAGCTTTTACTGCTCTACTACAGTATAAAATGAAGTTGAACCTTGAAAAGTGCAGTTTTGGTGTCGACCTAGGAAAATTTATGGGCTTCATAGTGTTCGAAAGGGGTATAGAACCTAACATAGAAAAAATCAGGGAAATCATAGAGATAAGGGCCCTTTGAAACATCAACGAGACCCATCGGTTGACAGGCAGAGTAGTGGCACTAAACAGATTCGTGTCCAAGTCCACCAATAAATGCTTGCCTTTTTTTAGAGTCCTGCACAAAGAGCATTCGTGGAACGAAGATTGTGACAAGGCTTTCCGAGCGCTGAAGCAATGCCTATCCAACCCGTCGTTGTTAAGCCAACCCGAACAATGGACACACTTTACGTATACCTAGTAGTCTCTCATCACATTGTGTCAGCGGCCCTCGTCAAACAAGAGGGGCAAGTTCAAAAGTTGTTGTACTGCACAAGTCATGCCCTAAAGGGAGCAGAGTCGAGGTACTCGCGAATGGAGATGATAGCCTTCGCACCGGTGATAGTGGAAAGGTTGTTGCGACCCTATTTCCAAGCTCACCCCATTAAGGTCTTAATGAAAGCCCCCCCTCAAGAAGATACTACATAAATCTGAGGCCTCAGGACAACTGGTGAGCTAGGTGATTAAGTTAAGCGAATTTGACATCGATTACCTCAAGAGACAGGCAACAAAGGGGCAAGCCCTAGTAGACTTATCGTCGAATTCACTGACTTTCTTGAAGAAATAGTAACTACTCTAGTCAAAAAATCTTGTAGGTCTTCGTCGATGGCTCATCCTGCCATGCCGACGAGGGAGTAGGGGTATACATAGTAAATGATTCCGGACACGAACATCACTACATGGTGAGATTCACCTTCAACCAACAACAAAGCCAAATATGAAGCTTTGGTGGTAGGAGTCTCAATAGCAGAAGTACTAGGGGCAACCGAGGTTGAGGTGAAGGTAGACTACAAAGTGGTCATCAATTAGGTGTTGGGAGTGTATGCGACAAAGGGAAAAAAGCTGAATAAGTACTTGCATTTGACATGGGAAAGGCAAGACCGGTTTCATTACTTCAGTATCTAGCAAATACCAAGGGAAAGTAACAGCATAGCAAACAAAGTAGTGCAAGCTGCTTCGGGAATGGATAACTCTACCTTAACGTGGGAGGTCAAGAGCAAGTTGACAAAAATCCCCACCATTGGGACCAAAGTCGCAGAGATAGAACCAAGCGACTCGGACTTAAGAAATGGCGAGGTACCTAGATATGGGAGAACTCCCAACTAGAAAGGAAGAAGGAAATCAAAAGAAAAGCTACGCAGTTCACTTAGATCAACAAAGTTCTTTTAAAGTGAGCTTTATCGACCCCATTGCTGAGGTGAATCTCCCAACAAAAGGCACAATACGTCTTAGCAGAGGTGCAAGAAGGGACATGCGACCACTTAGGTGGTAGAGCACAATACATCTTGGCGAGAGAGATTGTGAAGGTAGGCTACTATTGGCCTCAAAGATGCAAAAGACTTCGTAGAGCGGTGTACGAAGTGCCAGGTGTTCACCCCAGTATTGCACTGCCCGTCAAAGGAGTTGACCTCCATCATGTCCCCATGACTTTTCGTGCAGTAGGGGTTGGACCTAATATGTTACAGCCCGTTAGAAATTCAAAAGTGGAATTTCTATAAGCTTTAGAAGCCTTGTGAAAACTTTGTAAGTTTTCAGGAATTGACTAATCACGTAGGTTTTAGTTTGTCAGCACAGTTGCTAGAAGCACAATTTTATTTATTTGAGATAGTTAGAAGATCAGAATGACATATGATCTGCGTCATTAGACTCAGTTGTTTATTTAGGATTTTATGGCACAATAATCTCATTTTCAATTTTCGGATGGAACGTTTGTTTGAAAATGCATTTTTTTAAAAAAAATTTTGGACACTTCAGAGTTGAATTTTGATAAACAAATTGCACAGTTAATTTAGTGTTTATGTTTAGGGTTTTTCAGTACAAAGTTTATTTTCCACTTTCCCGGTATGATTAGTAATCTCAATAGTAGTACCAAGTGCAGTGTTTTCAAATCACAGTGTAGAATGCCCAAATTAGGTTAGAGAAATTTTATTTGGACACATGACAAGATCTTAGTCATACTTGGTGAATAGTATTCGACACTTGGCTCTAAGAAGAACCAAGAGATGGATTATGAAGGAAATCAAGGTGTGAGATCATGCCACCTAACCAAAATCCTATTTCATTCAACCATTTAATTTGTGCCAAATCAAAGAAGGTTTCAACCCTAGTGAAATCCTAAATACTTAGAATTCAATCTCCAAAAGTTTGGAGGAAACCGAAACCCTAAACGGTTACCCCAAACCCCAAACTTGATTTCAAAATCCTATTGGATCTGATTTCTAGCATTGTGTTTAATCACTTGATTAAATCACTTTCAGACGCTATTAATTCCTCAAATTTATGTTATAACATCATTATTTAACCATTTAAACCTTGAAAATTTGATTGTGCTAAGAAAAAATAGATTTGGGCTTGATAGCATCTCAAACCCTAATCAAACCCTCTTTAAATCCCAAATGAAGTCCACTTGTTTAAGGCCCACGAATTTTGGCCAATTTGGCAAAGCTTGTTGAGGAAGTTTCCATCCATCCATAGCAGGCCAACCACTGCTCCTAACAGCCCTAAAGTTGTGCATGATGTGAAAGCCAAAAGCCACCTCACCACCACCCTTCTCTTAGAAGTTTCCTTGGCTAAAAACCACTCACACCTTTTGTGACCTAATCACCATCTATTAAGGTGTCACTCAAGGCCATACCTCATTTTTCAGAAGTGCTTAAGACGTGCATGTCACCATTTCCCTCACCTCACCACTTTTTCACCCCCATTCTTGGAGAGAGCACTTAGAAACTCTCTTGGATAGTTTTTTAAGTCTTTTGGCGTGCCATTTTTGAAACCTTTATAGGTATTTTCTCAGAATGCGTCATTCATGAAAGTTGTTCGTATTGAGTCTAGTTTCCATGGGTACCTTTTTGGTTTGATTTCATGATCTTTTGTTGGTCAAAAGTTATTTTAACCATGGAGAAGTCAATGTGGGTGATAATCTAGATAGTGTATTGTATTTTTTAGTTTTAACCAAACTAACGGACAAATCTTAGTTCGAATTTTTACGGAGTGTTGTCAACATATTTATATAAATTTTTTTTTGAGATTAGTTGCATGATTAAAACTTTTGATGAAAGATTTTCTTAGATCTAAAAACTTAGAAACTGGAAGGGGAAAAACAGTTTCTATTTTAAGAAAGTTTGGATCTTTAGTGGTCTATTCTTACTCCAATGGCTATGATATTTTTATTTGATGATTATAAGCCTTGGATCTACATTTTATGATGTTGGTTTGAAGATTTTAGGCATTGATTTGTGAAGATATGACTTTTATGCAAGAGCATACTTCGTTAGGTCAAAAGTTTGATATTTTTGGCTAGATCCATATTTTGGTTTATTCTTAACTATGTGATTTTAAGTTTAATGCTTGGATCTATTTTAATACATATTGTTAAACCATATGATGTTGTTGGTTTGAAGATTTCATCAGGGTATGTCTCGGATCAAGTGTTTATCAAAACAAAGTTGAGAAACAATTATGTTTTTGACAAGTGTTGGAGCTGAGTGCTTCAAGTGATATATTGTGATTTTTATAACTTTTATATGTTGATTCAAAGCATATTAGTACTTAGGAATGTGTTATGAGCATGTTAGAGAAAAATTTTGAATTTTTGGAAGTTCTTAGAGATGTTTGGGTTTGTATTTTAGTTAAAAAGTTTGAATCTTTTTACTAAAAAGTTTTGTTATTATATCAAGTGGATTTTTGTTGGTTGTATAAAGCATACTTCTAAGTATAGGATGTGATGATCTATGTTGCAATATTTTAGTTTAAGTATGAGTGTTGAAATTAGACAAAATTGCAACAAAAAAATCAAAGAGAAATGACATTTGGAAGTTTCGACCCTATGATGTTTTTCATAATTGTGTTTGTTTTAAATTTTTCTAAGTTAATATTTGAGTTTAGGACAAAACTTACATGAAGAATGTAAATTTTGGTGATTTTTTGAGTTAGGGTGTGAAATTCTTAAGCTATGGGTAAAATGACCATTTTTCACATGTAGAGGCTAGGGTAAAATGGTAATTGTTTCCTAGTATTTTTCATGTTTCTAATTTATTAGTGATAAAGTTACTAACATTTAGAATCCATACTTACAGTTTCTCGTGCTTCATGTTTTTTTTTCTAGAGCGCGACGAACAGTGTAAGTTTGCTTCTAACTTACTGTCAGATTACTAATAAGATCTCTATGGTAACTAACTCTAATAGAAGATAGAAGATATCTACCCCTGAAGAAATAGTGAGATATTCAGAATAGAAGTCCAAGATATGTCAACTCTTTCCTTCCGGTATCTTATCTCGAGAAGCGTGCAATCGAGACGCCAAGATTTGGGAAAAAATTAACTAACCTTATCAAACAAGGATTCACCCCTATATAAAGGACCTTTACCAATGAATTCAGGTACGATAAAGAAATTCCCCTTTTCTAGTAATATATATCTACCCCTTCTAGACTTAGGTATTGGAAGTGTGTTAGAACCATCGAGGTAGCCCCCCATCTTGTTGTTCATTTTTGCAGGTCATTGATGAGATCCAATTGATGAAAAACGTCATCAACAGTGCCTATTCTTGGTTTTGACCCATTATCATCATTTTGCCTGTCAAAGTTCCAAATTTGACATTCTAGCTATATCAGCTGCCACATCTCTAAGTAACATTAGGAAACTGGTATAGAAATTAGATCTTGCGACATAGTAGATATAATGTTTAAGACTACATTTTTTCTTTCTAACTACAAAAAACAAAATCATCATTATTGCATGTTCTGGAAAATATATCAAATGAGTCGAGTGTTTCAGATCTCACTATTTCATGGATACAATATGCTTCTCATTGTTGAGCCATAAAATCATAAATTCGTAGAAATATAACAGCCTTTTTCTCTGTTTTTTTTTAGGGTCGTGATTCTTGACTTGAGTTGATATATCTATACAGTACCTAATATTTCATAAGTTATTATTTGAGTAAGGGTCAAGGTTTTGTCATGTGGGTTTTAGCCTAATATATATATATATATATTATTTATATTATCATGAGCTACACTGTCAAAGCTTTTTATAAAATAGAAATTTCTATATATAAACAATGACCTAAAGCTCTAAGGTTGCATATTGTTCTGGTGTTTTAAATACGACAATTCTCACAACATTTTCGAAAGTATCATCTCCACTGCTCGATCCCACTTTCCAGCAATGCAGTTTCAGTGACCTTAATAATTGAGTCTCATAAGTATTCCCCCCCAATTAATGACCGTCTCAAAAAAAAGATCTAAATATATGAAAAATATGGGGAAAAAATGAACAAATAAAGTAAGTTTTAATTAATTAATTTTAGTCTACCAGTCGACTTTTATTAATATGAAAAAGGAAAAAAAAAAAAAATTGCGTACCTGGAACACGCCAATCTTCCTATTGAAGTCAGATTCGGGCATCAAAAGCACCAAAGAAACATGAAATGTGTGGCCTCTCGGAACACCCATAAACAACTGCTTCCTCCTGCTGAATCTTTCAACCCCAACATTACCAAGACAAAACACAGCCTTTGGATGAGGCTCAGTGTAATCAAAATACAACTTCTCCCTCACATAGACAGGATGTTCAACCCACAATTCTACCAATACAACACCCACCACGACAGCCAGAACCAACAGCACCGTCAAAACCATGCACACGTACACAGCTCCCAGAAACCCAAAGCTCAGCTTCTTTATCAAGACGGCGATGCCATGGGCAATGGTGGAGGGGACTTTCCGGACTGCGGATTCGACAGCGTCTTTGGTTTCCTCGGCACGGCGGTAGGACTCGGAGACGATGGAGAGAAGACAGAAGATGGGGGAGAAGAGAGTGACGAAGCAGTTGTAGATCAAGTCTACTTGGAGGAGTATTAGTTTGGTGAAGCATTCTAATGGATTTGGCATCACAAAGTAGGCTTCTTCCCAGTCCTTCTCGGCCATATCTGGTTGTGATGGTGGAGATTGGGCTAGCGGGAGGCTTTGGTTTTATGATCCCCGGGATTTGGTTGTCGATTGGAGCTCTACGTGTGTCGTTTGCATGGGGGGGAAGCGAGACGTGGCAACAATGCAGTGCTAGGAGATGACATCCGTCATGGGTGCTGCAGCAGATCACATGCTATTTTGGATTCGAGCATTGGCATTGGATTGGCTATCCTATTCTTCAAATTTTGACTAATATGTAACTTTTTCACTTTTAGCTAATCATTTAAAACTTAAAGTCTACATTGGATTAGCCATTACATTCTCTATAATAATAAAATAATAATATATATTTTTTATTTCTTTAATTAATTTTTATTTTTTAATTAATTCTTTTTTCATAATCTCCAACAATCATATTTATTTTTATTTTCACAATCAAATAAACAAAAGAATATTATTATATACATGGAATGCTTTAAGGAAAAATGATAACAATATGAAGAACAATATATACCATATCAATATCCAAATATAAAAGTTTCATCACCATCCACATTACAACATTTATATATAGTTGCTGCCCACATTCACAAACATCCATATTTGTGATCCAAAATTACAAAATACCACAAAATAGCCAGGCTACAACCCCAAAACCCCTTTCTACCACAAAATAAAAAAAAAACCCCAAATGATTACACCGACAAAACGCTACACATCTTCAAAAGGTTGAGATAGAGATGGAGATGAAAATCGCTTCATTGATTTCTCGAAACCTCTTTTTAAGATTCAAGAAATACTGTTGTTGCATTCCATCCATGCCAACAAGATCCATTTTCATTATCTCTATATCGATCTTCATTTGCTCCGTATCATTCTTCCTCTTTTTCTCCACTAGTAATTGAGCCCTATCAATATTCAAATTGCTGGTCACTTCTCTTCTTTCAGATATAAAGATAGCTCTATCACTTCTCATGCAAGTTAAGGCTTTAATAAATTCTGCATCATAAGATTCTGTAGCCTTCCTTTTTCTCTCCCTTTCTTTCTCAGTCTTCTTCCCTAAAGGTCTCTCAGAAATGACTTCTACGTTGTCATCTATCGTGTCGCCTCCTAGTAGAGTCGACTCCACCATAGCAGGGCGTTTTCCATGTGGTTTCCTTTTCGTTGACAACATGGACATGTGTTGTTGCCATTTTGGTTGGTGTCTCAATACACACTAGCAATGTTCCATGTTGTATGTGGCCTTCTCAATCTCTCTATACATGATTTTGGTTCTTTCAATCTAAATATGCGAATGGAACAACAATGTGATAATTGAATCTCAGCGTGAAAATTTAGAATGAAATGTAGTTAGAAGCTCATACCTTATCTTGCTCTATTGCACTACTTGGATGCAATGATTCTACTTGAGCCACAGCAGCACAAAATTTATTTGTGCATTTTTAAATCACCGACTATCGATTAGTCAATGATCCTCCAGAACGATTTGCCATACTAGGTTTTTTATGCTCATTGTAAAAATTGCTAATTCTCTCCCACATTTGTGAATATTTTTTATCCGTCCCCCGTATAGCATCCATGCTAATATTAAGCCAAGCCGACACGAGGAGATTGTTCTCCTCTACGGTGAAAGACACACCTCGTTGTGTTTTCTTACGACGTGACCTTTTTTCACCATCCAATTGTGTTGCTTGGAGTCCAACATTATCATGGCTGCTATTCATTAGGGTACTATAGATACCTTGTTCACCACTTTGCAATAGAGTGGTAAAGAAGGGATCTTCATCAAATGTGGTGTCCATTCTTGATTCAAGTATAATTGTAAAAAATCAAGACTAGAACTCATAACAGTGCTACCGAAACAGCAGCCACAATCTCAAGTATTGACACAGCCACAATCTCATAAAAGTGCTATTGAAACAGCAGCCACAATCTCATAACAATGCTACCGAAACAGCAACCACAATATGAAGTATTCACACAGTAGCCACAATCTCAAGTATTCACACAGCAGGCACAATCTCATAACAGTGCTTTTATTGGTATTCAAGTAAGACAAACAAAAGTTGAGTTTTTATTGGCAGCCACAATCTTGTTGGTAGCACTAAGAAAATTGGCATAATGTACAAGAAAAAATTTGACAACAAACTCATTGGTTTTACTGACAATGTTTGGGTTGGATTACTTGAAATTTGAAAAATAACATTAAGCTACATTGCAGCAAAAAATTCCGCATGTGAAGCTTTATGGCTTAAGAAGAATACTTTAAGATTTGAAACGAAAGAAATTGAAGTACCTATAGTAATTTGTTGTGACAACATGTCAGCAATTGTAATGATTAAAAATATCATTTTTCACAAAAGAACAACACAATGAGATCAAGCATCACTTTATTAGAGATCTGGTTCATCAAGGAAAAATTCAATTGAATCAAATATTTTCTCACATTGCTTATAATCCAGCAACAAATTATTAATAAAAATTATATTTTCTCACATTGCTTGTTACACATGCCAACATCTTTCCTAGTATGTCTAAAATCTTCACTCATTAAATCAAATACTCCAAACAATCTCTATCTTAACACCAGTAGATCTTGAATAACTGTGTTTGAAGACAAACCATATTAGTCCATTTTTTTTTTTGTTGGATAGCCCAAATTTGAGAAGCCCAAAGGAACTAGAAACCCATGAAACCAGAAAATTTCAAGGAAATAGAGTACCATCAAACAATTTACAGAGCATTCTTCAATTTTACAAACTAACACACGAAAGTCCAAATCGTGTATCCAATTTTACAGAACATTCTTCAATTTACAGAAATGAAATTGAGCCCTATCGTGTATCCAAATCAAAACTAGAAATTGAAAAGCTCTTGCTGAAAACAAAATCAACCCCAAATAACATCAACAAAATAAAATCCAAACAATAAAATCAAGAGTAAAATCAAGGCTAGGGTTTTGAATTCTTACTATGTTATTGCTTGTCGTGCTGGAGAGAAGCTGCAGCTGTGCCGTGCAGGAGAGAATAGTCGTGGGAGAGAAAGATGGAAGATTTTTTTACTGCAGCCCGCAGGAGAGAAAGAGGGAAGAAGAGAAAGAGGGAAGAGATATGAGAGAGGGAAGAAGAGAAAGAAAAGCAAAAAAAAAAGAAACTAGAAGAGAAGATCAATCCGAAGAGAAAAAGAGAAAAAAAATCGCACCCAGAATCCAAAGAATGAAGAGACATGAGAGAGGAAGAGGGAAAGAAGAGAAGGACAAAGAGATGCAGGAGAGAAAGAGGGAAGAAGAAGAGAGAAAGAAATTGCGGGAGAATGAGTCGAAATTAATAAACAATACATTTAGAGTTGAAACAGTTCTTTTCATCTTTGAAAAAAAAGATGAAATTACTGTAGCTAAAATCTTAAATGAAAAGGGTTTGGCTAAATCAATGTGGGCCAACTTTTGATAAAATATGTAAAATTTGAAGATGAAAAGCACTTTAAATAAACCGATGCGGATGCTCTTAGCCAATATAAAATCTATCAAATTTCTATAGAACGTTTGAGTTGTAATTTATCATTTTTAATTTACATCTTTCGATTTTTTTTAATAAAAAATTGTAAATAATTATAACAATTGAGTTAAGAAAACGGCTTCTTTTTTTTTACCAAAGCGCAAAAATACTTTATCAGCCCGCATATTTCACTATCATCATCCAAATTAAAATCACAATTTCAATCCAAATATTTAAATCCATTCTAAAAATCAAAGGAAGGACACATTACTTCTATCTCAAACACGAGTTTTGCAACTCATCATTTCACATATGTACACCACATATCATACTCTTTTCTTTTCTTTTTTTAATTTGTAATTTTTTTTTAGTTTTATTCTTGATAAATTTATTGAATTTTTCTACTCATCATTCATATACCACACATTTGGTAAGAGAAAAGAATAAAATAAAAAATAAAAAAAATTTGGTGTGTGGTGTGCGGAGATGATGATCAATAGAATTTTTCCAAAATAATGCAATCTTAGAGTTCATTTGGCAACATAACTGTTCTCAAATATTTTCAGATAGTTTCTTTCCAATATCATTCAAACACAAAATAATTTTAATTTCAAATATTCAACTTTTCATCTAATCATTATAATTTTCTTAAATTTTCAAATAAAACACATAAGACAATACTATTTTTTCAAATTTCAAAAAAAAAATTATATTAAAAAATTATATTCAAATAATTTTTTAATTTATAATATTTTTATTCAACTTTTTTCTTTCTCATTTTCTAAAATGGAATAAAATCTTTTAACTCAAACTATTTCACTATTATTTAGAAATATATTAAAATATTCTAAATATCCAAACGGATTTTTAGATTCCAATACAATCAAATAGATGGGTTTCAAACAAAGTTGTTAGCCTTCGAAATTTTTGATTCCTATTATTTAAGGGTGTCAAATCGTGTTAACGGCTCGTATTCGTGTCGTGTCAAAACATGTATATTATACTATATAGGTCAACTCTAACCTGATCCATTAAGCTTATCGTGTCAAAATCTCAAACCCTAACAAGACCACATAACGGGTCATATCGTGTCAACCCGTTTTGACCCCGTTTATGTAAATCGGTTGAATAGATCCGAAATTAACTCGTTTGACTTAGTTAAGTTTAGCATAATTTTATATAAATATTAAAATCACAATATCTATAAAAGAAAATATAAAACTAACTACAAGTCCAAAACTACAATCCAAACAATAAAAATATTGAAATTAAAATCCCAACAATTTTATTTTTAGGTATAAGGGTATAATTGTAACTTTAACTTTCTTAACGGGTCATAACGGATTAATTCGTTACTAACACGTTAAGCAATCGTGTCTTAACGGATCAATCCATTTTGACCCGAACCCATTAAGACTAACCATAACCCGCTTTTATCGTGTCGTGTTCGTATTAGGTTAACGGGTCATATTACATATTGCCACCCCTACTTTTATTGGGTCCAAACTGAACTAAGGCGGATAAAGTAGAACCAAATATTTGTTGGGTGAGTCCTCAGGGAGCCCACTTGAACCATTTAAAGATGATACAAGAATTTTATAAAAGTAAGATAGTCTGTGAATAATAGTAAGATAGTTTAAGTTGAATATTTTTTAGGTTTTAGAAAAAGAGAGAAAAAAAGTTGAATAAAAAATATTATAAAATTAAAATATTGTTAGAATATAGTTTTATAATATTATTTTTGTTTGAGCATTTGAACAAATTGAAATAATTAGTTTTAAAAAGTTATAATGATTAGTTTAGAAATTTTATATTTAAATTATGTTTGAGAATAAAATGGAATAAGATCAAATAAAATTTTTGTCTCATCTTACGCCCAAACCTGTCCTAAGTGACATTTTGGTAAGAGTTTCGCTACATATAAACTCTTATTGTAACGTGGTTTAATGTAATTTTTAAAAAATTAAAACACCAATTATGTTTTCCGTTTTAACATAATTGATATGAAAAATTTTGACGTCAAGGGTGTATTGGATGGGTGAGGAAAAAGTTTTACAAATACATTTTGTCACGGTTATAAAAGGTAGAATTTGTGTTTCGAAAGAAGGACTGGGACATATGTTATCCATGTGTCAGTACAAAAAGCAGAAAAAAAAAAAGAAAATTTGCTGTGCGTATGGACGCAATTACTGTAGAAACACCCATTACTCCCTNGTTTGGGGATGGTTACATATATCAAAAAATTTTCATTCTCTCACTTCCTATGTATAGAATAATAAAAGTGATGAAATAAAATAATAGGTGCAAAACAATAGGTGCAAGGTCAAGGAACTTATCTAATATTTGTAGAAACATCCATTACTCCCCATAAAAGGCCTAATAAGAGGAGTGAGGTAATTCCTTATAAAGCCCAGGATGAGTTTGTTCCTAAGCCATGTGGGACTTCCCAATACGCCCCCTCACGTGTGGGCCGGTATTTCCGGTACCATCATCGTGGGTAGGTCGCAGGAGCCCATCATTGGTCATAGATTAGCCTGCTCTGATACCAATGATGGGCTCCTGCGACCTACCCACGATGATGGTACCGGAAATACCGGCCCACACGTGAGGGGGCGTATTGGGAAGTCCCACATGGCTTAGGAACAAACTCATCCTGGGCTTTATAAGGAATTACCTCACTCCTCTTATTAGGCCTTTTATGGGGAGTAATGGATGTTTCTACAAATATTAGATAAGTTCCTTGACCTTGCACCTATTGTTTTGCACCTATTATTTTATTTCATCACTTTTATTATTCTATACATAGGAAGTGAGAGAATGAAAATTTTTTGATATATGTAACCATCCCCAAACGAACAGATGGAACTTCCCTCATATAAGTGCTATCAACTTTACAACTCTTATTTTTATAAATTTCACTACTTGAAAATCAAATGGTGACGACACAAAGTGGGACATGGACTTTGCACTTAAAAATGCCCCCAACACACCACACAGAGAGAGTATCGCCACATGCACTGTACACTGCATTGAGGGACATCTCAATTTAAACTGAGTGCACGTTGTGCGGGCAATAGTCCTTCCTGGGCACTACCTGTGGTGGGTAGTGACTACTAGTCACAATAGACTGATGTTGCCGAGCCGAAAACTCACCAATTATACAGTGGGCAAGCTCCCTACTTGGTGAGTGGTGCGGTGTCAAGAAGAGGGGGCACTTGGATTATGCATTGTATCCCTACAGTGCATTTTTTAGTCTTGGTAAATGGTCTTTCAGTTGGTTTCTCTAAGTGTTTTTGAGACAAAAAAATCCTTTGTCTCATTTATTTATCATGGTCATGAAAGTTTTTAGTAGAATGTTGTTAGCTGCAATTGGGAGTCTTTATTTTCGGATTTCTTGGTGGGGCATACTAATCGTAGCAGCATCGGTATTTTTCATTTATTTTTTACAGATAATCTGTTGATATTTTATGAGACAGATCATAATCATGTCCACTATTTACGAGCACTTCTTCTATGTTAGTTTATATTTTACTTACAAGCAAGCTAAGATTACTCATCAAGACCATGTGGTTTACTCGACAAATGGTACCTATGGTTTTTCTTAAGTACCACATATGGTTATAATCAAGTTTCAAATTGGTCCCTATGACGAAAAATGCTGACGTGGTCGTTGACCACCACGTCAACGCCAATTAGAAGATGACACTTTAGCATGAGTAGTAAAAAAATGAGAATAAGTAAAGAAAATTTTAAAAATAATAACTCAATAAATATATTTTTAAAAAATAAAAAATATTAGTGGAAAGATAAATAAATTTAAAAAATTAATATTAAATTTACTCTTTCATGCGTTCACTTGGATTGGCGAGAATTGTTACTCTTTTGTATGCTCACTCAGATTGGCGAGCACTCTTCTTCTTTTGTGTGCTCACTTGGGCTAGCGAGTATTGTTATTCTTTCATGTGTTCACTGGGGTGACGAGCACTGTTATTCTTCCGTCTACTCGCCAGCCAAGTTGGTGAGCACTCTTTGCTCACCCTGGTGTGAGATGCTTTTGCTTGCCTCGATATAAGTAATTTATGTAGAATAATTCATAAAAATATCTTTATATTTATTTTTAGAATTAAAAATATTATGATTATTCCCATATGATATTATCTTCATCTTATTTTGTATAACAATTTATAAAATATAAATATACTTTTATAATTTAAAGTGAACGTGATGTATGATCACCCTCCCAACCAGAATCCGTTTGAGAGCGTGACATTGGTCTTCCCTCGGGAGTCTCTTTTGAAAATCATATGGAACAATATAATTAAGAAAATATTATCAAGTCTTGTGGTTTGATAATTGTCTATAATCGTTTTCCGTTTGATTAATGCAATTATCTTTCTATAAAAAAAGAAAAAGAAAATAGAGGGCAGGTTGGTAGGCTGGAAGAGGACATACTTGTCAAAAGATTGTTGGACCACATTAGTCAAAACAACTCTCTTCAATTTACCCATTCCTCTCCTTGTTTCCATTACTGAATAGTAAAGCGAATCATATCGAGAAACTTTAACAATTGGGTGAAGGTTTGCTCTCTACTTCCTAAGGGTGGGTTGGAAGTTCGGAATTTAAAATATTAAACTAAGAATTTCTACATAAATGGTTGTGGTATTATAGCCTAGCTAGAGAGGAATGCATGACTATCCATGGTCCTACCATGGAGTCCATAGTTAGAGCTTCAATCCCTCCCCAACTACTAGAGCAGTAGTCATTCAAAAACATTTATGGCAAAAAAAGTAAGATATTTTGGATTCCTTCCAGGAGGGGAAATTCATTTTCCATTCATTCTATTACACTATCACAAGTCATCAGCACCATAATCATTTTTCGTGAAGGAGCATTTGAAGGAGTAAGGCACCTCTTAAGACAACCTTTTTTGCTTGGACATGAGTTTCTTTGGAGAAGATTTTGATGGACAATTTAAGGAAATAACGGATTATAGTAGTTGACTAGTGGAGTATCAAGGCAGTAGCATCACCACTGAGTCCATCCGAATCTTCTTGTTATAAGAAAGGATGATTAGGCTATTAGGTGTCATTAGATGAGTGGCCAAGGCATTATATTCTGTTATGATATTTGTCTATAAATATTCATCACTGTAAAGAGGTCACTGTATTCAAGAATCACAAGTATTCAATATATAGCTTTTCATTAAAACGTTTTCTCAAACATCTGGGTTGCTTAAGTTTCTTTATGGTATCACAGAGCCTCGAAGTACTAGCTTCCTAACCATTTTTTTTTTAGCATTCATGGCTTCTTCCACAGATACTCTCATCAACTCTCTTAATTCAGCATCTCATTTCATCAATATTAAACTTACCATTGAAAACTTTCTTTTATGGAAAGCCCAACTCGTTCCCTTCTTGGAAGGACATCAACTTTTTCGGTATGTTGATGGCTCCTTCCCTCAACCACCTGCTACCATTGGTGACAAGCCAAATCCTGCTCATGCACAATGGCGGCTTCAAGACAAATTAATTGTATCCACGATAAATTCCTCTTTTTCTAATTCGGTGTTGGCTCAGGTGCTGGATTGTTCTACCTCATGTGAGGTTTGGACGACCTTGCAAAATCTGTTTGCTGCCAAGTCTTCTGCTCATCTCATCCACACTAAGTTTCAACTAGCCACTGTTAAAAAGGGACCCGAATCCGTCACTGATTATTACAACAAAGTCAGATCTCTAGCCTCCACCTTAGGTGCCACAGGATACCCCTTGGATGATTCTGAACTTGCTATCTATCTTCTTGCTAGTCTTGGTACCGAGTATGAATCTCTAGTAACTTCTCTCACCACTCGGCCAGATAATCTCTCCCCTCATCAGATTTTCAGCTACCTTCTAAATCATGAATCTAGACTTGCTCATCAAACCCAATCTCTGTTATCTGGTACTCAACTCTCTGCCAACAATACTACTAAATCCATGAACCCACAGTCTTTTGGTCGAGGTCGAAATAATTTTTCTAGAGGTCGTGGCCGTGGGGGTACAATGGCAGGGGCTTACTCCCTTGTCCGAGACCCCCTTACTCACCTTTCACTCCCAAAGCCGTGTGTCAAGTGTGCCTTAAAGCTGGTCACACAGCGGCCACTTGTTATCACTGTTTTGATCAAGCTTACCAAACACCACGCCCAACTTCTTTCACTGCTAATAATACCTCCCTCACCTCCTCTGCCTCTCAGCCGACTATATGGTTTCCCGACTCAGCTGCTTCTCACCATTTTACCTCTGATTTTCAGAATCTTAATCTAGATGCAACTACTTATCAGGGCCCTGAGCACGTAAGCATTGGTGATGGCTCTTCGCTTCCCATACAAAGTGTTGGCTCGGCACAATTTAGCAACAATCATGGCAAATTTCTCTTGAAAAATCTTTTACATGTTCCAGCTATCTCTCGCAATCTCCTTTCAGTGCGTCAATTCTGTCATGATAATAGTGTCTTCTTTGAATGCTTTTGTGTTTTTTGTGAAGGATTCATGCACTCGGGAGCTTCTTCTTCAAGGCCACGTTGAGGATGGCTTATATGTGCTTCGAACGGATGAAGAGCCCATTTCCATGTCTTCCGCAAATTCAACACACGCCTTTCTGGGTCTTAGAACATCTGCACAAATCTGGCACTCTAGGTTGGGTCATCCCTCTCCTCGCACTACCTCTCTCATCCTTCGATAGAATAATCTACCACTAAGCTCGTCTCCTATGATTCAGCACTGTCCAGCTTGTTCCTCTGCCAAAGCTCATGCACAACCACATCCCCCTTCTCCAACACGATCCACTTTACCTTTTCAATTGCTTTTTTTTTTTTTTTATGTATGGGGTCCAGCTTCAATCTTGTCTACAAAAGGATCTCGTTATTATCTTTCAATAGTAGATGATCACTCTAAATTCATCTGGTTATTTCCTATGCAATTAAAATCCAATGTCACCACTCTTGTTCTTGCTTTTCTTCAATTTGTGCGCAACATTTTTTCCAAAAGTATTGTTTCGGTTCAAACCGATGGAGGTGGTGAACTTAGACCTCTCCAACCCATTTTTCAATCTCTTGGCATTTCTCATCGACTCACTTGTCCATATTCTCATCAACAAAATGGGAGTGTGGAACGCCGTCACCGTCACATTATTGAGACGGGTTTGTCTTTACTTTCTCATGCTTCGGTTCCTCACACTTATTGGGCCGAAGCCTTCCAAACTGCCACTTACTTAATTAATCGCATGCCTACTCCGGTTCTTCAAAACCAATCTCCTTATGAACTCTTAATGGGCCATGTTCCTGATTACACATTTCTAAGAGTGTTTGGTTGCTCATGTTGGCCTAATTTAAGGCCCTTTAATAATCACAAGTTAGACTACAGATCAAAAGAATGTGTATTCATGGGCTACAGCCCAGTCCACAAAGGGTACATCTGCTTTCATATTTCCTCAGGTCGAAATTTTATCTCCCGGGACGTCATCTTTGATGAAACTAAATTTCTCTTCACTCAACAGCCCATAGCTCAGCCCTCACCACCGAATTTTTATCTTTCTCCACTAAATCAGCCCATTTCCTCACCTGGCCCACATTTAGACACATCCAACTCTCCTCAAAGCCCATTCACAAGCCCCATACACTCAACTCCATCACCTAGGGTTTGGTCTTCTCATTCAGCACAAACAGATGCCTCATCTTCTCCCTCATCTCTCGAAGACTCTAACTCTGCCGTCATCTTCAATACACAACCAGAAACACCTTCTTCTCCAGGTGATTCTTCATCTTCCTCCTCCCCTCTTCGCACACACCCAATAATCACTCGATCTCAGACAAATGTCCTCTGTCCCCGACAGCGCACGGATGGGACCATTCCTTGGCCCCCTTCCAAACCGACTGCCTCTAACACCATTTCCTCTTCATCTCCCACATCAATATGTCTTTCGGTTCTTGAGGAACCTTCCTCATATACAGAGGCCTCCAAACATCACGAATGGCGTTCTGCCATGGCCTCCGAAATACATGCTCTCCATCTCAACCACACTTGGGATCTTGTACCACCGTCATCTTCTCACAATCTCCTCGGTTCAAAATGGGTTTTAAAGACTAAACGTTGTGCTGATGGAACCATTGAGAGACGCAAGGCACGGCTTGTGGCTCAAGGGTTTCTTTAGCAACATGGTTTAGACTACTTTGAAATGTTTAGTCCCGTAGTAAAACCCACAACTATTCGGCTTCTCCTCTCTTTGGCAGTTTCGTTGAACTGGGCTCTTCACCAACTCGACATACAGAATGTCTTTCTCCATAAGGATCTTGAAGAAGCAGTGTATATGAAACAACCACCAGGATTCATGAATCCTAATCTTCCTCTCCATGTCTGTAAGTTGAGAAAATCCATCTATGGTTTAAAACAAGCTCCTAGAGCTTGGTTTGCTAAACTTAGTGATAGATTATTCTCTCTGGGTTTTCGGTGTTCTAGTGCAGATTCTTCTTTGTTTATCATGCGTACCAACTCTGATTGCATTTATATCTTGGTCTATGTTGATGATATAATTGTAACTGGGTCTAATTCCATGATTATTTCTGAGTTTATAACTGCTCTGAGTGCTTATTTTCCTGTTAAAGACCTTGGGTTTTTACATTATTTCCTTGGCATCCAAGTTCACCGAACATCTACTGGTCTCTTTCTGTCCCAATCAAAATACATCACTAACTTATTAACAAGGACCAATATGTCTAATTCTAAGTCAGTCTCTACGCCTATGTCCTGTTCTGAGAAGCTTACAGCCTTAGATGGCTGTACCTTTGAAGATCCTCAGTGGTATAGGAGTGTTGTAGGTAGTCTTCAGTATCTTGCTTTTACTCGTCCAGATATTTCCTTTGCTGTGAATCGTGTCTGTCAATACATGCATTGTCCACGCCTTCCTCACTGGACTGCTGTTAAAAGAATCTTGCGTTATCTGAATCACACTTCTCATCTTGGTTTATGTTTTTCTTCTATTTCCTCACCTAAATTGACTGCTTTTACTGATGCTGACTGGGCCGGGTGTCCTAATGATAGGAGATCCACTGGAGGATTTTGTATCTATTTTGGAAATCATTTAGTTTCATGGGGTTCAAAGAAACAACCCATAATTGCTCGGTCTTCTACGGAAGCCGAGTATAAATCTATTGCTAACACTACATGTGAGGTTCTTTGGTTGCAGTCACTTCTGAGAGAACTCGGCATTATACTTCCTGATTCTCCCACAATTTGGTGCGACAACATAGGTGCTACATACCTATAATCTAGTCATGCATTCCAGGACAAAACATGTTGAGCTGGATTACCACTTTGTACGAGAAAGAGTTGCTGCCAAATCTCTTCGAATTTCCTTCGTTTCAAGCAAAGATCAAATAGCGGACATTCTCGCAAAACCTCTCTCTGCTACTCGGTTTGCTCTTCTTCGATCAAGCCTCACTCTCACAACGGTGCCGCTTGAATCGCGGGGGGATATCAAGGCAGTAGCATCACCACTGAGTCCATCCGAATCTTCTTGTTATAAGAAAGGATGATTAGGCTATTAGGTGTCATTAGATGAGTGGCCAAGGCATTATATTCTGTTATGATATTTGTCTATAAATATTCATCACTGTAAAGAGGTCACTGTATTCAAGAATCACGAGTATTCAATATACAGCTTTTCATTAAAACGTTTTCTCAAACATTTGGGTTGCTTAAGTTTCTTTATGGAGAGATAGCAGACCATTTGCTTCTTCTCTGTGAGGGGGCGCTATGGCATGACATTTTCAGTTGGGTGGGGCTAGCATGGATTAAGTCAGAGAGTGATTAATCTCCTTGCTAATTGGAAAGGTCTATATGGTATCCCACAATTTACAGCCATTTGAAAAACTTTCCATATGCCTAATGTGGTGCATTTGAAGGTACACTAACCGGATAAAATTAGACGTTTTTTGACAACACTGCTTTTATGGGCAATTGCTGTAAGACTTCAGTTCAATTGCGAAATTGCTATAGACTTCAACAGACTTAACTTTCACTATTTTATTGCATCCATTTCTAGATCAACTAGGTGCTTTCTCTTGTGTACTTCGACTTATTCGGCTAAAAAAAGTGTACTTGGATTTAGCCTATTTTCAATAGAGTAATGTTAGATGCAGTTTTAGAATGTGTAAATGTTATACAAACCCTTTGAAGAAAAGTGAGATCCATCGTATGACTATATAAATCATTTCTCTTTTCAATATTAGTAATTTGTTAATTATTTCATTGCTAATTTGTTACACTAAGTAAAACCAGTGAATATATATGTTCAATTTATTTTTTTCATTTTTTTGTGTTCGATTTTTTCCCCGTCCCAAGCAACTCTGTGTCCTCTCATTCCCCATCCCTAGCAAGCAGCCAGTGTCATTCGTTGGGCCAACCCCAAATAAATACACAACGTCATCACTACCGTTCTCGTCCCCGAGAACACCAGCAGCCTACTCCCGCACACTCTATATAGAAAAACCCGACGTACCTATCCATCACTACAAGCTCCCTTAACATCTTTTCCCCAAAACCATAGAGACAAAAATTTCACAACTTTCCAAATGGGTTTCCCTGAACACTCGTTGTTTCCATGTGCTAAAAGTGCAGCCAACTACACAAACTTGGTCTTCAAGGGCTATGCAGAGAAAAAATTCAAGGACCCAACTCGGATTTACGCACAAAAACTCAAGACCCTTGTCTTCTGTAACAAACCCATAAGGATTGAAAGGAACAATTCTCACTTTGAGGGTGAGGACCTCCGAGAGGAAGATGATAGAAGGAAATAGAAAATTATTGTACTTTTTTGACAGATTTTGATGCAAAAATTGCTCAATACATATAATTGTTAGGTTCCAACAGAATTATCCGTAATGGGTCGGGATAATAAGCAACAGTAAATGACATTCTTCAAACCAACTCAAAATCCAACAAAATAGTCTAAAGGTTAAAACACAAAGATAAAAGAATAAGTGCAGGCCCATGGGCCTCATGATCTGAACAAGTTCAAGCACTTCGATGAACTTCCCCAAACACTTCTTCACTTTGCACCACACAACTGAATTATGTGGCAAACCTTCCCCTTTAGAGCACCTTACAAGGTGCAAATATGCCTCCTTAAGTTGAGAGAAGGCCTCCCAAGTTGATTCATTGGCTTCCTATCCCTGCCACGGAGTAAGAGCTCAACCCATGCATGATTTTGCGCCTTCACATACAGTGCCCTAATATCTCTCTTCAGGTTTTGGCTTCAAAACTCCCATGGTATCCACCAGGGGAAGCGCCGAGATATTATGGCAATGGTGCCTATCCTTTTTAATATCTTGAAGGACCCGAAATACCAAGGTGCTAGCTTGAGGTTCCAGTAGTGGGCCATTGAGATATGCTGGTAAGGTTAAAGCCAAAGGTACACCCAGTTTCCGATCTCGCAGTCTTATTGCTTCCTCCTCATATCTACATATCTTTTCATGTGTTCCTGTGCTCTATAAAAGTTGTTTCGCAAGATTGTAGGATTTGATCTCTGGTTTAAAGGCTAGCTTTCACAGCCTCCAAGTGGGTAGTTCCCGGCAAATAGCTAAGGAGTCATGGCAGAGGGTATCTGTATAGAGCTTCAAAGGGAGTAAGTTTAGTTTAAAGGTGTTGGCAAAATTGTACTACCATTTAGCTAAGGGTAGGTACCCAATAAGACCATTCCTTAGGTCAATCCCTTGTGAAACACTTTAGATAATTTTCTAGAGATTTGTTAACTGATTCTATCTACCCATCAATTTGTGGGCGGTAAAAGGTGCGCATGTTCATATGAATCCCTTGGACAGTGAACAATTCTCGCCAAAGTCAGTGAAGAGTACTCAAGTGATAAAGAAAGCTAAGAGAACTAGGACAATGGTAAAAAGGTTCAGAAAGCCTTACCGTGGGAGAGGTGGCTGTTATTTATACCTGGTTTGGGACCTGACTGTCGAGGGAGATCTTGGTATGTCAGGTTGTACCTAGTCAGACCTGCTACCACTCCCTCCAGCCGAGATAGTGTATTAGGACGTGACTCAGATTGTTGAGGGAGATCGTGGGGTGTCAGGTTGTGCTCAGTCAGACTTGCTGCCACCAACCTGTCTTGGCAGGGTGTCAGGTCGTGGTCAAGCAGTTCTACGTACCACCACCAACACGTCGTTGCGTGTTGGGTTCCCTGGCACACATTGAATGCGATGTGTCTCGAGCCTAATGTGCCCATAATCGGACACGCCTAGCCACCTACCTCCAGCTGCTGTAGTCTACTTTGTACCTTATGGCAGGGCTCGGTGGGTCATCCAGTCCCAAGGTGGGATCCTTGGAAGTAGCCAAGCTTGATACAGCCTTTCCAGATAGGCTTATGGTCGTTGGCTCGGTACATGATTTCCCGATCTGGGCTTCAATCCCACTTTGGGTTTTCACCTAAGAGGCTTGGGGTCTCTGTAGCTTGATCTCTTTGGGCCTTGGCCCTTCACTCAGAGGGACCCCTCTCACAGTACCCCGTGAATTCCTATCACAGAAGTGTGGTGGGAATTCAAAACACTCCCCAGTTATGGTGTCACCCGTTCGGCTCCCGCCAATTCCAACTCACGGGGCCACTTGTCCATTTGATAAGTGTGTCTTGTCGGCCCCTGTTACCCTTCCGTCTTTGGTCTTTAATGAGCCGTCCGTCAGTTGCGTTATCGAAGTCACCTATTCAGCTCTCGCCGATTTGAGTTCTCGAGGCCACTTGTCCTTTCAATAAATGTCTTTCCTCGTTTCTTGTGGTTGTTCTTTCTCCCGGTGGTTGATTGGACGTGCCGGATTCCTTTCTCTCCACGTCCTAGGACCTCAATAGTCTNATTTTCTCTCCCCCCCCCCCCCCGACACGCCTGACACGATGGCTACCATCCGTGCCTTCGCCTTTGCTGTTGGGATCCACTAGGCACTTGCTGGCATCATCACTATCAGGGTCGCTTCATTTCCCGTGCACCCTCCAACCTTCTTCTACTATATAAAGCCCACTTATCCTTCTTCTTCTTCCATTTCTTGCTTCCATCTCTCCCAGTCTTCCTTTGAGTTCCTCAATTTCTCTTCCTTCGAGTTTCTGCCATTTCTCCCCACTTCTCTTCCTACCACCGCGCCTTACTCTCATTCCTAGGCCTTTTTTGCTCAATCCCTGCCGTCGTCTCCCTCTTCTTTCACGTACTTCGTCCGTTGTTTTCTTACCGTTACTTCTCACCACCACCATGGCACCCAAGGCTGACTCCATTACTCCATACTTAGTGGGGAAATGCTAGGTTTCGTCAGTCTCTGGTGCGGACCTCAGGGCATTTCATGCCAAATACAACATTCCCCCATCCGTCGTCTTGGAGATTTTCCAAGGGCGAGCACGCGATGAATCCTAACGTTACGATGTCGCGAGTGGCCCTTCTCCCCTTGATGTTTGCCAACGGTCTTCGTTTCTCGTTCTACCATCCCATTCGTGAGGTTCTCAATTACCTCGGACTGGCCCTGGCGCAGCTCCATCGAAACGCGTGGCTCTGGTGTCCAGCTGCTTCATCTTCCAGATCGTCCTTAGTGGGACTGCTGAGGAGTATCCCAACTTGACGGCTCAAGTGTTCTTATTGGTGTATCGCATCAATCGCTAGCCGAGGAGCATATGCAGTTTCCAATCCTAGACTCTTGGTTGAAAGATTGCTTCACTAGAGCAGTGCCACTCGAGCATTAAGGAGTGGTCCCGGAAGTATTTCTTTGTTTCTGGCTCAGATTGGGAATACCTCGAGGGGGAGGCTACCCATAATAAATATCTTGTCCAGACAGTCTGGGGGTTCCTTCCTTCCAAATCGAAACAAGCCGTTTTGCACACCCCCCCTCCCGGGCCCAACACGTTCAAGCTGTTTGTGTCTTTCGAAGACACTCTGAGGGAGGCAGCAACCTTTGAGATTCCCTAGCAAACCCAGGAAGCTGGGCACGGGGAAGAAGAGAAGAGTCTGGGAGCTGGGCATTGGGAAGAAGAGAAGAGTCCCTCCAGGGCTGCGAATGAAAAGGGACAAAGAGAAAGAGAGGAAGGAGGAGGAAGGCATCCTAACTTCTTCTAATCAAATGATGAAGAAGAGGAAGAAGAAGATGAAGGAGAAGGAGAAAGGGAAGCATAGGGAGGTCAAGGAGATGTCCCTTCTACTATGGTAGGGAACCTAGAGGAGGTCGCCGAGTCCGCCTTTCCCCACACTAGGGTTGCTTCCCCCCGGGGGGTCAACCATGAGGGAAGTTCCCAAGATCCCCCCTTCATCAAGAGTTAAGCGATGACGACGATTCTGAGGCTCCGTCCCCAATCGCACCTGGACTGTGCAGCAAGAGTTGGGGGTCGCTACCGAACTTTTCATGGTAGATGGTAGTCGCCGGCCCCTTTTTTTTTCGCTGACGGCAGCCAGGCACTGGCCTCAAACCTGGATAGAGCTCGGGCTGTGGCCACCGAGAGGGTGGCCCAGATGTTGTGTCCCTTTATCCTCCAAGTAGGCCTTTCCCTCCTTCTGTTTACTTCATTAAACCTTCTTGGCCCCGTGCCTTAACATTTATAAATGTTCCTTTCATTGCAGACTGCGGACCAATTGGCCGCAATGATTGGGGAGGAGCTGGGAGAGCTGGAGGAGGCCAACCGAGAGTTCAGGACGTTGGGCCACTTCGGGTACTACAAGATGAAGCAGGCAGCCCGAAAGATCAAGGACCTCAAGGTCGAGCACAAAGAGCTGATCAACGAGATGGTGTTCACGAAGGAACATAACCAACTCTTGGAGATAGTTGTTGTGAGGTATAAGCAGAAGAAAAAGGTCTTGAAAGACCTGTTGCGTGATGCAAAGGAAAACATTTGTCAGTGGTTGTCCATGAACCAACACATTGAAGAGGCTCATGTTGCAGCCGAGCAGAACTTGGTCACACGGGAAGCGGAGTTGGCATCTGCTCAGGAGAAGTTGATGCAGTCTAAGTGGGGTCAGGCCTCAATCTTCGGAGACACTCAAAGTTGTTGTCTAGGAATTTTGAACTTACCTAGGAGGCCCAGCACCTAAGGAAGCAACTGTGACGAGCGAAGGAACTCGTTGGTGAACTCTCATACACTAGGACCCATGGAACATTGACCTCCTAGCCAGCAATATTGAGATTGCCGGCTTGAAATCTCAATTGGAAGACGTTGCACAGTGCTTCAGGGAGATCAGATCCCAGATCGCGAAGGCCAACGGCATCCAAGACATGGCCTAGTCTTACGGCTACAGGGAAGGTCTTGAACGAATGTGCGAACACTTGCTCGAGACTCCCGGGCTGAACCTACACACACTGGACTTGGCCCCCCTTCCCCCGACTGCCGTAGTGCAAGCTTATCTCAAGAACTTCGGGAGGCCAAGGTATCCCCCATATCCCACAAGTGCTCCTCTGCCTGCTCCTCCGTAGTGATGGGCTCGGACTACATTTTTCTTTTTTGCTTTGAAGGACCTTTGTATACCACTTTTTGTTTCTGTTTCTATAAGAGTTATATATTTTTTATAAAATGAAATGGAAATATGTTTCTTTTGACTGCTTGTGTCCCACTTATTGTTTCTTGAGTTTTGACTTCACAGCGAATCTCTTGGCCTTACTCAGCAGCGAGTCTAGGGACTCGACTTCGAGGCAAGTCTAGGGATTCGACTTTGTTGGATGGGGGATTAGCAAGTCAAGTTTATGGACTTAGTGTTACCCCGCAGCAAGTCTAGGGACTCGACTTATTTGCTCACAAGGCCTTCATGAGGGTGCGGGATCTAGTGTTTGGCCTTTACGCCACGGTAAGTCTAGGGACTCGGCTATGTTGGAAGGAGGGTCGGCTAGTTAAGAGACTTGGCCTTACCCGGTAGCAAGTCTAAGGACTCGATTTCTTTGGTCGCAAGGCCTTGATGAGGGTTTGGGATCTGCTGCCAAGCCTTGGTCCCACGGCGAGTCTAGGGACTGACTTTGTTGGCCGCGAGTTCGACAAGTCAATAGACTTCGCCTTACCCTGCAACGAGTTTAGGGACTTGACGTCTTTGGTTGTGAGGCCTTGATGAGGGTTCGGGATTTGGTGCCCGGCCTTGGCCCCACAGCGAGTCTACGGACTCGGCTTTGTTGGCTTGGGAGTCAGCAAGTCAAGAGACTTGGCCTTACCCCGCAGCGAGTCTAGAGACTCGACTTCTTTGGTCTCGAAGCCTTGATGAGGGTTCAGGATCTGGTGCTTGGCCTTGGCCCTACTATGAGTCTAGGGACTCTGCTTTGTTGAACTTGGGGTCTGCAAGTCTAGGGACTCAACTTTGAGGCGAGTCAAGGGACTCGACTTTGTTGGACAGGGGGTCTGCAAGTCTAGGGACTTGGCCTTACCCTGCAACGAGTCTAGGGACTCGACTTCTTTGGTCGCGAGGCCTTGACGAGGGCTCTGGATCTGGTGTCCGGCATGGACCCCACAGGAGTCTAGGGACTCGACTTTGTTGGACGGGGGGTTGGCAAGTCTAAAGACTTGGCCTTACCCCGCAGCGTGGTTGCAGGGTTTTAATGAGGACTTGTGATAAGGTGCCTGGTTCCGACCTTGAGGCGAGTCTAGTGACTCGGCTCCGTTAGTTCCAAGCTTAGACGACAAAGAATCTGAGATAAACATTTGGGCATTCTCATTCATCAAACAAGTTTACAACATTCATATAAAGTACTGCCTTTTGTCCCTATACGTAGTATTTCTTCAAATGTTTAGCACTCCAAGGGTGGGGAGCTCGTGCCCCTGACTGTCCTTAAGGCTATAGAAGCCAGGTCGATTGCTTGTGGTAACCACATACGGGACTTCCCATCGCGGTCCCAGTTTTCCTTCTTCCTGGATGGTTACTCCGGTTTGTCACAACACCAGGTCACCCACTCTATAGGAGTGTGGCTTGACTCGTCTGCTGAAATATTGCTCTGCCTTCTGCTTGTTACTTGCCATTCGGATAGCCACCTCTTCCATTTTTTCTTCCAACAAGTCCAATTGCTCGGCTAACCTTTTGTTATTGGCATCTGGGTTGAAGTGTTGAACACGGAAGGTGGGCATTCCGACTTCTACAGGGATTACTACTTCACTCCCGTAAGTGAGGGCGAAGGGCGTCGCTTCAGTGGGGGTTCAGACAGTCGTTCGATACACCCATAGTATGCTCGGGAGTTATTTGGTTGACTAGCTATTGGTAGGTGGCCCCAGCATTCTTGAGGTCGAACGACATCGCTCTGTAGCAGTATAGCCCTTGATCCGTGATGAACACTATCTTCTCTTCGTCGTCGAACTGATCCTGATCTAATTGTATCCCGAATAGGTGTCCATGAAGCTGAGAAGGGGATGTCCTGCCGTTGGATCCACAATTATGTCGATGCGTGGCAATGGAAAGCTGTCCTTCGGGCAAGTTTTATTCAGGTCGGTGAAGTCAACACACATCTGTCATTTTCCATTGGCCTTCTTCACCAAAACCACGTTGGAGAGCCATTCTGGGTAGTGAACTTCTCGAATGAACCCTGCTGCCAGAAGGCGGTCCACCTCCTCAACTCTCGCCGCGTACTTCTCAGCACTAAAACTCCATTGTTTTTGCTTGACTTTTTTAGCCTTAGGGTCAACGCAAAGGCAGTGCTCAATGATGGAGTTGTCAATACTAGGCATCTCCCTGTTGCTCCAAGCAAACACGTCTTGGTGTTCAATGAGAAGATGTTTTAACGCCTCCCTCATCTCTAGATCCAGATTAGTCCTGATATAGGCCATGCACTCTAGTCTCTGCTGGTCAACTGGAACCAGTTCCAAGGGCTCGTTGGGTTCTGCTTACTTAAGGGCGTGCTTGTCGCAAACTTCTTCATCCCATTCGACCAAGGCTAGTGGTGAACTCAGCCCGAGAGTCTCCCCAGCTCTTTTGACAGTCGTGACAACTTTGACCTCATACCTCAGCTCTCGAGCGTAGCACTCCCGAACTAACACTTGCTCACCACAAACTTCACCCACCCCCAAGTTGGTAGGGAACTTCAACTTGAGGTGGTAAGTGAACATCACTGCCTTTAAGTTGTTCATGGTGGGACGTCCTAGTTTTGCATTGTGCACGGTCGGGACTTTGATGACCAAGAAATCAGCCATGGTCGCAGTAGTCCTGGGAGCCTTCCCTACCAGGACAGATAGGGTAATGTGTGGCGCCCCCAACTTCCATGTACGGACACACACGGAAATCGAGACACCCGGGATGATGACAACACGGTCACGCACCCCATCGACATGTGCTGAGTGTGTGCAATGCAACACGTGTACAATAAAATACGCAGCGGAACGGTAAAGTCAAATAACTAAGTACCAGAGTTTAATACAATATCAGAGTACTGAAAATCCACATGTCAACATAATACAATTTTGTTTACAAAACAGCTTCAAGTCAAATAAAATACAATAAACAAAAACAGAAATGATCTTCAACACAAAAATAGCCATGTCCCTACTCCTCAGGCGGAGCCGCATCCTCGGGCTCTGCCTCATCAAAACCTGCATCGAAATCTACAGTTCCACAAAAATGGAACCGCAGGTAAGTAAAACCCAGAAAACTCAAAGACAATAAATATATTTAAACAACCAACTCTATGCATGCTCATGATGACCCAAGCGTAAAAACCCGAGAAAAACACATTTCTCAAAAACACAATTTTCTCACTCACGCCAAAAACACCATTTGGCATTGATTAACAAATCCAGGAATAATTCCTTTAATTCCAATTTTAACCGTATGCACCATGGCCTCCCCTAGGGACCATCCACATACTCTGGCTTCCCATCTTCACCCCACGGGTAACGACCGTGCAAGTGATACATGAGTGATGCCCAGTTCCGCGCCCACCGCGTACATAGCCAGGCATCCTCTGACCCCCGCCAGCCCGAGGAGTCACGGAGTCGGATCGAGAGCGCTACCATCTCGTCCAAGTCCCGGGCAAAAGCCCCAGGGGACGACACTCAGTATATTCCGCTCCCGAGTGTCCAGAGGAGCTCCACCGAGATAATATCCCATCTCGGCTTGGGGGTGATACACACGCACCCAAAAAGCCTTAAATATAATTTTATAAAACACACACGCACCCACGCATGCGTGCACAATGCCATGAAATCAACAACCAACAGTTATCAGCTCAATCAGATAACCAATTCACAGTTTATAAAACAAGTTAGTGCAAAAATATATTAAAGTCTTAAAAGTCTTTTGGAGAAATACTTACAGCGCTTGATAATAATTTTAGGAGGATCACGGAGGAACTGGAAGCACCAAATCAGCAACTCCACAGTGTAAAAACACTGTGGCCGAATACACTGTAAACCCAAATTTGCACGGAGTCAAACGAAGACTTGAAATTGATAGGGTAGGGCCTATTGAGGTCGGTGAAGCTAATGGTAGTGAAAGTTGGCCGTGGGTGGCGGCCGAAATGGTGGTTTAAGGCCGAGAATAGCAAATCGGAAATGGAGCTCGCACGGGCGGCTCCGGCGACGGATCGGGGCTGGGTTTGGGTGGAAAAGCTTGGTATTGGGCCGGTGAAGAAGTGGTGAAGAAATGGTGGCCAATGGTGGCCGGACGGCGGCGGAACGGCGAGGAGAAGCCTACGGCTTCGCACGGCTCTCGGAGGCTAACGGCGGCGCGGCGTGGGCTGAGATTTGGAGGGGTAGGTCGCCGGCAGGTGGGGAAGCCGGTGGTGCCGGCGGTGAGGGCCACGGCCGGCCGGAGGCGGCGCAGCGACGGTAAGTCCGTTTGGACGTGAGAGAGAAGAGAGAGAAGAGAGAGAAGAGAGAGACGCGCGGGAGAGGTCCGAACGAGAGGAGAGAGGAAAAGAAAAAAAAGAAAAGAAAAGGAAGAGAAAAAGGAAAGAGGAAAAAGAAAAGATAGGGAAAAGAAATGAGGTCCAATCCTCACCACTTTCGAGTCACAACTGATCCTCAAAACATTATTTTTAAACCAGTAAATTAAATAAAACAAAATAAACTCAAAACTAATTAAAATAAATATTAAACTCCAACAATAAACATACTTTAAAATAAAAGGAAATTAAATCATAGAACACCAATTAAAATTAATCAAACGCAGTGAAAAGCTTTAAATAAAACAACAATAATTTTAAAACCCATAAACGAACCAATTTAAATCAAAGATCAATTTAAATCTGAAATAATAATTAATAAGAAGAAGGCCCAATAAAAAATTTTCACAACTTAAAATATTATAAAATAATATTTTAAAACTCCCAAAATTCTAAAACTAGAGAATCAATCATTAAATTAATTAAAATAATCCTTCATTAAAATACACTAAAATACGGGGTGTTACAATCTCCCCCCCTTAAAATAAATTTCGTCCTCGAAATTGTAGGGTCAAACATCAATGCTAATGACAGGCATGAAATGCAACAAAAAGATAGGCTTAAGAGACATACCGCCATTCATCCAAACAAAAAGGGGTATTGCTCCATCATGTCCGCTTCTCTTTCCCAAGAGAAATCTTGAGCCAACGGATCACCCCAAGCTACCTTTACCAAAGGTATCGACTTAGATCTCAACCTTTGCTCCTTCCAATCCACAATCTGCGTCGGGGCAACCTCATAAGTAAGGTCAGGCTGCAGTTGAATGCGTTCTGGATCGACAAAACGCGGCTCTAGCTGACCAAAACTTTTCTTCAACGAGGACACATGGAACACATTATGAATCTCTCCAAAATACTCTGGCAAAGCAATCCTGTAAGCAACAGCCCCAACCTTATCCAAAATCTGAAAAGGTCCAACATATCTTGGGCTAAGCTTTCCTTTCTTGCCAAAGCGTTTAACGCCCTTCATAGGAGAGACTTTGAGATAAACCCAGTCACCTTCCTCGAAAGACAAGTCTCTTCTCCTCGTATCAGCATAGCTCTTCTGACGACTCTGCGCTGCTGCCATTTTGGCCCTTATAACCGGAACTTGATCTTTCATCTCTTGAATCAACTCAGGTCCAATTAAACTACTCTCACCCACTTCATCCCAACACAAGGGTGATCTACATTTCCTCCCATACAACGCTTTATACGGGGCCATCTGAATGGAAGCATGAAAACTGTTATTATAAGCAAATTCAATTAACGACAGCTG
>QEOT01003276.1:261692-274908 GCA_003123785.1 Pterocarya stenoptera
AAAAGGCAATTAAATCATAGAACACCAATTAAAATCAAAGATCAATTTAAATCTGAAATAATAATTAATAAGAAGAAAGCCCAATAAAATATTATAAAATAATAATTTTAAAACTCCCCAAATACTAAAACTAGAGGATCAATCATTAAATTAATTAAAATAATCCTTCATTAAAATACACTAAAATACGGGGTGTTACATAATGGCCCCCATTGGTTGAACAATGTCGCTTGTGAAGCCTTTGAGCGTCATCGAGGCGAGGCGTAGTCGGTCTAGACTAATTCCCATCCGGACAAAGGCCTCCCAGAATAGGATGTCTGCCGAATTACCATCGTCAATTAGGATCCTTTAGGTCGTAAAATTCGCAGCTAGCATCGTTACCACCAACGCGTCATCTTGCAGGTGGAGGATGCCCTCCTTATCCTTCTTGCCAAAGGTTATCATGGCTTTCCCAGGATGCCGTGGTGTCTTGACGGTTGTCCTCGTGGTTGTAAAAACTTCTTCATAGCGTGCCCTCCGGGCATGCGCTCTCCGAGCCGACAAAGTGACTCCTCTTCCTGCATATCCTGCTATGATTGTGTGAATTTCTTCAATTGGCGTGTCTTCCACCTAGGGGCTCCTTTGAGCTTCGTTCATCGCACCTTGCTGCACTGGTCTCGCACCTAGCCAGGGGCCCTGGCAGCCCCCCCTCAAGCCGATCTTCCGACTGGCACCTCCGGTTTTGTTGATCTTCCTCCCTTCTCCTTTTCAAGGCATAGCAATCCCTGGTGCAGTGCCAGTCAGTCATGTGATACTCACAGTACTAGTGGCTCTCTCTATCTCGGGGCGGCTCTCTCCGTAGGCTCTATTCGCGATCCCTTTCTACCGCCAAACTTGTGTGAGCGTGCAACTGGGTCGGGACTTCCTCCCTTCTCCTTGCGTCTGGTGCTCCTCTTTCTCCCCCTTCGCAACCATGACTTCCCCTTTGCCTAACCGCCTTCCAATCCACTTGCTCCATCTCGATCCGTCGTGGAGCCGTTAGGACTTGGCGTTGATGAACCTGTCTGCTAGGTCCATGAATGCTCTCAGCGTGGAGTCCTCCTCACTATTTCAGCCATAAATAGGTTCCTAGGCTAAATTCCCCCAGGAGGTAGTCAAAGTGATCTTCTCATCTTGGTCGTCCATTATCATGCCTTTTTGATTTAACCGAGAGAGATACAACTTCAGGCTCTCTCTGTCTCGCTGTTTACCCGTGAGGAGGTAAGCAGTCGGGCGCTTCCTCTTTCGACTTGCCATGAATTACGTCATTAAGAGGCGAGTTAGCTCATCGAAGCTATCTACTATCCCAAGTAATAGAGATCCGACCCAGACTCAGGCAGGTCTTTTCAACGTCAAAGTAAGGCCCAGCAGGAAATTTCACTCGGGAAGCCGTGGAAGGTCATATGGGCCTTGAACATCTCCAGGTGTTCCAATGGATCTTCGGTCCAGTCATACACCTCCATCTAAGGAACTTTGAATTTGGGTGGAAGAGGTATCGCCATGACTCCTACGTTGTATGGTAGGTCAGTGTTGACGATGTGCATCTTGCATCTCTCATCCTCCACTGTGGAGTTCACTGGGGCCTGCTGTGAATCCACGTGCTCACTGCCCCTAGATTCTCTTCCTCCCACAAACTCCTCATTGGTCTGCTTGAGCGCTGTGTTCTCTTGGCAAAGTGCTCCTATTTCCTCTATTAGCTTTCTTATCGTCTTTTCAATGGCTGAGAGTCTCGCCTCCATCCTTCGTCCTGGTTCTCTTCCCCCCATGTAGTTTGGGATAGTGTTGCTATCGGCATGCGAAGTACACGTTGTTTACGCAAAATATCCCACAGACAGTGTCACTAATGATGTTGTGTTTTGTAGTCCGAGCAATGTCACGGCAACCAAGCTCACACCACCTACAACAAAGAGGAAGAATGGGCTCCGATGACTTCCGAGGTCGCTTCGATGCCAAAGTCAGTGAAGAGTATTCAAGTGATGGGGAAAGCTAAAAGAACTAGGAAAATGGTAAAAAAGTTCAAAGATCCTTCCAATGGGAGGGGTGGTTGTTATTTATACCTGGTTTGGGACCCGATTGTCGATGCAGATTGTGGTGTCAGGTCATACTTGGTCAAACCTGCTACCACTCCCTCCTACCGTGACAGTGTGTCAGGACGTGGCTCAGACTAGGGAGATTTTGGGGTGTCTTGCCACCATCCTATCGTGGCAGGGTGTCGGGATGTGGTCAAGCCATTCTACGTACCATCAGCATCACATCGTTGGGTGTTGGGTTCCCTAACACACATTGAATGCGACATGTCTCGGGCTTGACATGCCCACGATCAGACACATCCAGCCGCCTGTGTCCAGTAGCAGTAGTCTGCTCTGTACCTTATGGTAGGGCTCGGTAGGTCACCTAGTCCTGAGGTGGGATTCTTGGCATAGCCGAGCTCAATACCAAAGCCTTTCCGGATAGGCTTATGGTCGTGGGCTCGATACAACCGCTTTGGGTTTTCACCTAAGAGGCCTAGGGTCTCCATAGTTTGATCTCTTTGGGCTTGGGCCCTTCACTAAGAGGGGCCACCCTCACAGTCTCAATCGGATATGATTGAGATGGGTAGGATGTAATGTTTGAATATAATTTTAGGAATAGTTCAGCCACTTTCTTGACAGTGTAGCGGTGTTTGAGGGTTGTGAAATGAATATACTTGGTGAGCCTTTCTACAACCACCGACAGGGTGTTAAAGCCATTTGAATTATGAAGTCCTTCAATTAAGTCCATAGTAATAGCGTCCAAGATTGGTGAGGCACAAGGAGAGATTGCAGAAACCCACTAGGAAGAGTGTCGTCAACCTTAACCCATTGACATGAATCACAATTTCTAATAAAATGCTTAGCATCCTTCTTAAGGCCTAGCCTGTAAAACTTCCTCCTTACCCTATGTATAGCTTTGTCATAGCCTAAATGTCCCCCCCACGGGCTGTTCTTCATTTCTCTAGTAATTTAACCTTGAAGGCTTCTTGTGTGGGACTGCAAAGTATGTTCTTATACAAGAGTAACTCTCCTCTCATAGAGTACACTCGGGGTAATTGATTCTCTCGAAAGTGAGTTTTGAGCTTCTATAGGTGTTTAGCATTAGCATAAGCAACCCTCAGTCTTCAATCCAATCCTTGGTAGGGAAGGAAATCAATGATAGAAAGCACTCCTCTTCATTTTCCTTCTTAGACAGGACTCAGCCACCCTATTTTTCGAGCCCTTCTTATACACCTCGACCACTGGTATAGGGCATTTGTCCTTGATTGTAGCACTGTTAAGTCTCCTATAATCCACACAAAGAAACAAAGTTTCATCTGCCTTTCTCACCAAGAGAATAGGGGAGGAATAGGGACTTTGGTTGGGCTATATGACCCATTAGCCCAATAGTTCATTCACTATTTTCTTTATGAGAAATTCTATTTGCAATCCTGAATGTGAGACTGTGTATGTAGTCTCATTGATGAATGTGGATAAAAGGAAAAAAAGCATTATTTTAAAAAAGGTATTATTGTAATTTTAAATTTTTTTAAAACATAACTGTATAGCTTGCATGAGCAGTCCCCATTTGGAGATTGTATGTAAACTAACTCTTTCTCTATTTCATCTTTTTCGAAGTAAAGGTATCAGTATAATCCAATTGAAATAGGTTTGGTTCTTGGAACTAGGTTGATCGCATGATCTATAGTTCGAGAAGGGTGTAAGCCCTTTGGTTGCCTAAAAGCATCCGTATATAGTTCCAATAGAGATTGAACTGCTATTGACTACTCTTTTCCCAATATCTGCTCACAGCTCGTTTCCTCCTCTAGTACCTGTAGTACTACATTTTTCTCAAATTCATTACATTAATTAAGTGATCATTCCTCAATCATTTGAGATGCGACTAACCCTTTTAATTTCACTACTTCCCCTTGCAGGTGAACTTCAAGGTTAATTCCTCAAAACTCCAAAGAATAGGTCCTAGTTCCCTGAGCCATTGAATGCCCATGACCATGTAACAGCCAGCCAAAACTAGCAAATGAACATCTGTGGAAAAAGTTTTTTGATAAATAACATATGTGGAAAAATTATTATGTATCTTGACTCTTAACCCCTTCACTGGCGAGTAAATCGCCATTGGCCACTCTCATCTTCACTCTTTAATGAGACCTAGGAGAATTTTAGCTTCAACCACAACTGGGTCTAGAAAATTATGATTAGAACCTGTGTTAATCAAGATAGTAACCCAGATTGTCCTTATTTTCCCCTTAACCGTCATAGTCTTAGGATTGTGGGAACATGTTAAAGCATGTAAGGATATTTTTGGGTTCTAATTGACACTGCTCAAATCAACCAATTCTTCCTCTCCCTCCATCTCGAGTGGTACCACTTCATGCCCATATTCAGTCTCTTTTTCAAGTAACACTTCTTCTAACAAGTACAATTTAGGATTTTGGCACTTGTGTCCTCGGTTCTACTTAGCATCACAGTAGTAATATAACTCATTTTCTCTCCTATCTTTCATCTGGTTTTGGTTGATTCTATGGATAGGTCGTGTGCGTTTTCTAGGGTTTGGATTCTTTAGAAGTTCAGGTTTAAATCAATATGATATGATTGGTTGGTGGTGTTTCTTAGACAGATTCACATTTTCCTCTTGAATTTTGGCTGAGCTATAGGTTAAGTTGAAGGGGTTACACATCCTAACTGAGAAAACAACTTAGTTTATAAGTGTCCAAGAGTCCCCAAAATCTATTGACTCAATGTAGACATTGATTCCATCGGTTATCATAGGCATTAGGGCCAAATCTAGGGCCTTGACAAAAGTGTCTCAACCATTTAATAGTCTCAATTCCTCCATATCTTGAAACCAAATGAAGGCTTGGTCTTCCATGTGAAAGGAAACCAACCTAATACGGTAATGTGTTGTGGAAAGCAAAAAATTAATTTATCTTGTATAGCCATCTCGTGGGTCTTCTCCCTGGAACACAAGAACATCCAGTACCACGACTCTAGTATGTACTTCACCCCATGTGAGTTGTTCCCATCCTCACAATTCTAGACACCAAAGGAAGATTCTCCAAGGCTAGGGCTTTGATTTTTCTTATGCAATTCTAAGGTTAAAGCTGCCAACCATTGCATCACTTAGTCATTTTGCAGGGCTAACATCTCTATGTCTAAATAATGATATTGGGTGAGTCGATTTTTTTCAGAGTATTTAATTCATCCTGCAGCTGATTCAGACGAGTGCCTTCAGCCATAATCCTTGAGGGTATCTCTCTGATACCATATTGAAACAAACCCTTAAGGGTTGAAAAGAACAATTCTCACTTCGTGGGTCGTCAGGAAGATGATAGAAGGAAATTGACTATTTGTACTTACATTCTGTATAAAAAATTGCATTACCTACGTAATGGCCTTGGCTAATAAGCAACAGTACATAACATTCTACAAACCAACTTAAAGCTACGGGCCTAAGTCCACTAACTTTTTCTTTTATTTGTTCCGGGTGTCCGAGAAGGAAGTTCGACTAATCCCGAAGGTGCATGGTCTCACAAACTGATCCAACTCAAAATCCAACAAAATAGTCTAAAGGCTAAAACACAAGATAAAACGATGAGCGCAGGCCCATGGGCCTCAGGGTCCGAACAAGCATACTTACAGATACTGGTTCACACAACCCCGCGCNCCAGTTATAACGAGCTTAACCCAGATAACATCAGGACTTATAATGAGTGCAAGCTACAAACACTCTTTATATTAATGAAATAATTGAGAAACACAGATAACATCTTAACTTATGAAGAGCTTAATCCATCACAAACTTCAAGACATAAATTCAGGGGTATGCACAAGTTTCGCATATGCTATATACAGTCATTTCTTGAACAAGACTTGTGCTTTACTTGTTTATCCCTCCTTAGCACCTCCTCTTACCTTAGACAAAGGTTAGAGTAAAACCCTCAGATAAACAAGGAACCTACTCGAAGAAGCACCATCTTTTGGTTTGGATGGCAAGCCTAGCGAAGTTGCAAGCCCGAACCCCTAGCAACCCATTGGGGTTGGCTCAAAAGGAAAGGGCTTTGGTTTTGGGGGTATGCTCCCTTCAAGTCTGCGCTTGGATGCAAGGAATTTCTAGGGCACATCCCACTGGTAAAAATCAATAATTTACCTCATTCGCATAATGTGGAGGTGTTACACGGGCCCGGGATTAATTGGGTAAAAGACACGTTGCATTTGCACGGTCTCCAGGATTCCACGTCATCAAAAAAACAATCTGCTGCTCCTATAAATATCAGCTAAAAACACTTGCACAATAAAGTTAGTATTAATGGCCATTACTTCCGATCAACCGCATACTTCCAAACCTAAAACACCGAATATCATGGTCTTCAAGGCTCCCAGATGCATTGTTTTATCTACTAGAAAACTTAGGACATGGAATTTATGATGCAAATATGAAGAAATCGAAAATTATTCAGGGTCACAAATTATGTTGGCAACTTAACTAAAAGTGTAAGTAAACACCTATTTTAGATTGCAAATAGAGACTTCAAAAAACCCTAAAACAAAAGGGATCCCAAACAATTAAGATAGAGCACAAGAACTGGACTGAGTTTAACTTTATTCGGATGCCATTAGTCCTTAAGTTGCAAAAGTTGAATGAAAAACCAAAGCTAAGAGCTCAAGAGACTTTCCACACTGACTATAGCATTCTAAACAACAGTATACACTAATGCCTTAGCAACCCCCACCCCACCACAACAGCATTAAATCAATTAAAATAACTCAAACTGAAGCTCAAATGCTCAAGTTAACCAAATGAGATGGGTCCTTCATATCGATTACCGAACCTTAGACATAGACCAAGTAGAAAGACATATGAACCAAACTCCCGACCATATTATAAAAAAATTGGCATGATCCCAAAGGGAAAAAAAAATAAAAACACTTTCTACAGCATGGAAGAAATCACCATAAAGTCAAAAGGCAACAAACTATATGAATACATTACATTTCCTCAATTCAAACTTTGGATTGATTGTTACTTGAAACCAAAGTAACCCCAAATTTCTTATCTACCAAAAAAAAATTTGAGCTCAAGAAAATGTTTTACTGTATACCAAACACAAGCTAACACATATATATAAATGATTCTCCATGCATTTTTTCCCAAAATGATCTACAAAACCCAACTACGAGTTAAAATCATTATGAAAACTTAAAAAAAAAAAGTATTCTCAACTCCCATGAACCATAAACCCACATAATAATCATAGCATACAATTAACTAAGCACATCACATAATTTATTTTCATGGGTTCATAACAAGTAGCCATCATCATAGAGATCATCACCATCATCATCGTTAAGGCAGACAATATACATTCCAAACACACTAAAGTGCAAGCCAATCGCTTACTTAGCTATAAGAGATCAAAGAAAAGAAAAACCCCAACCGAAAAAAGACAGCGATAGCAACATTGCGGACATGACGTAGCGATTGGCTAATCATTCTTTCACTTCTTCAAGCTGCCGCGGATACCAGGACGGGGCTTGGAGGTGTCAGCGGCAACGGTGGCGTGGCGATTGACGAGCTTGGACTCGTCAAAGGCGACCTTCGGGTGCTTGGCGTCGTGGTGGATCTGCATCGACTTGATGTCCGGCGCCGTCACCTTGCAGTGCGGGCACTCGAGCTTGGCGTGGCCCCCCTTTTCCACGCCGGAACGATCAGCAAGCCCGGCCTTCCCCCCGCCCCGGTTCGTCGTTGCCGCGTCGACCTTCGACGCGATCTCCTTCGCCGTGTGCTTCTTCGGCTTAGCCTTTCCCGTCATCGTCAGAATCTAAACCGACGGCTCAGAGAGAGAGGAGGAAGGAATGGACGGCTAGGAGTGGTTGTTTGAGAAAACCCTAGTGGGAAGGAGAAAGGGACGGAAAAGGCTTTCTTGGTGGAGGCGTGTGAGATTATCTCTCAATATCACATAAATAAAGACATATATATTGGCAACCGTGTTTGGTAGATGAGTAAGCTAACACTCCTAAATTCTCAATTCCTTTTGTATTATTTAAAAAATATAAATTATTTAAAGGTTTCATCTGATTTTATAAAAATAATTGTAAAATATAATTAATTACAGCAATCTGCTATATATAATGGATACGGTTTATCCTGTAAATTTTTTTTTATTATTGATATTTTATTTATTCCCTCATTTTTTTCTCTCTTATTTTTTTAAATATTTAAAATATTCTCATTATTAAATTCAAATAATCATATAAAATAATAAATACAAAATTATATAGATTTATATGAATTGAGTTGAGTTGAACTTTATACAAATATCATTTAATAATCTATTATAATTTTATGCTTAAAAAACGAATTGACTTTCAAAAATAAAAAATAAACTAATTAAACCAAACTTGAATTTAGTCAAGCTGATCTTGACACCATATCGAGTAGTATTATTTATTTACATCTACAATTACTTTTGTGGCTCTAGCCAAGGTTGCTCTCTCCTAAACATTTTTAAAAATTTTATAACAAAATTTTATAAAAATAAATTTATAAATTGATATCACTTACGTTATATAAAATTATAATAAAATTTTTATTATAAAATAAATATGACATATCAAATTAAATCATATGAATTTGTAAATTTATTTTTATTATATCTCTTAATAAATCTAACACTTTCCCTAAAAAATCTATTTAGTAGAGTCTATGAGCTCTAATCCATCCATATATACTTTTTATTAAAAATTAAAATTAATTCGATGAATTCAGGGCTTTCATCTGCCATGCTCGGGTAAAGATCCGTGTTTCCCATTTCATCAAGTTTAGAGGAAAAGAAATATTCCCACAAAATTTAAAAAAACAAAATTTAAAAAAAAAAAAAAAAAACTTCAGGCCTATGTGGAAAAGAGGGGATCTATCCTTTCCTCTTGGTGCTAGGATAGAGACCTTGACCTTATCGGCCAGGGTAGATGGAACGGGATCTCATCTTCCCAACGAGTCGTCGCCAAGTCTAAGTTATATTTGGGAAGCGGATCGAGATACGGTTTGTAATAAATATTGTTATTATTATAATTAGTATAATTAGTTGTTATTATAATTATATTATATTATAATATATAAATTAGAATATATAATATAAAATTTTTTTTACTTAATAATTTTTAATCTAATTAATTTTTAAATATTAAATATATGTTTGACCCCTCCCCTTAATTGTTTTTCTTTATATCTCATCTCAAAATTTATTATAATTTCTTTCTTAAATATCAATTAAACATAAAACATATTTCAATTTCAAATATTCGAGTTTTTCATCTAAACATTACAACTTTCTTAAATTTGAAATAAAACACAAAAAACAATACAACTTTTTTCAATTTTAAAAGAAAAATTATATTAAAAAATTATATTCAAACAACTTTTAACTTTATAATATTTTTATTCATTTTTTCTCTCTTATTTTCCAAAACTCAATACAACATCTTATTTCAAACTATTTCATTACTATCTACATAACTCTCATATCATCTCATTACACAAACATGCCCCGAGTATACCAATATAATATACTAATTTGAGTAAAAATTGATCTTTAATTATTAAAAAAAATTATACATTATAATGCATTTTATGAAACTTCGATTGTAAAGTTAAATCCTTTATGTTATGAAGGATGATCACAAATTAAGGAGAGGAGCATGGGAGTGAGGGCCCTCCATGCATGTGGTTATGCGTCCATGGGATCCATGCGATTTCCTTTTTCTTTTCTATTTTTCATCTTAGGTTATGTATTCTGTCATCCTTTTCACATTTTTTGGGATTGACATGAACGAATTTCGGTCTAAAATTGATAGAAGTGAATGAATTAATATTGGTCTAACCCAAATTAGGGGCCCAAGACCCATCATCCATAAAGAATAGCTATTTAAAAGAATTGTATAACTTAACGAAGACCCTAGCCACCCTAATTATTAAGGATGGATATTCCTCACATAATGAATATGAATAACGTGATGATTAGATAATTCCGATACATTAGAGATAAACCTTCTAATGGCTAAACAATATAAAAAGTCAATCAGTTTATGGTACTCATTCAATATTCTTCTTGAGCATTCTTGAATTATTATCTCACTTATTGCTGATTTAAGTATCATAGGGGGTCACAGCTATACCATGTCACTCACTTAACAATTTGCAGGTTAATGATTACAACCGGTCGTGGGATACATCCTTTACAAGAAGATTTGAAAATGTTCTCTATTTCAAAACCGAGGTAAGCTTGGATGTCATAATTACCAAAAATCAAGAGATTTTAATTTATATTCTAAATTTAGGAGATCGTATAATAAATATGTTTTTAAAAGATTTTAGTTTCCCTCCGTCGTGACTATAATAATATCATTATTTATTGAAATGAATCCATCATCAGAAGCATAGATGGCATCATTGATATTTTTTTAATTAAAAATACAATAATTAAATATTAAAGTAATTGTTGAATTTTACATTCTTTTAAAAAAAATATTTACAGTCGTAAAATATACAAATGTCTTGCAATAATTTGTTACAAGTGAGTTTGCTATATTTATTATAGAAATGATTTGTACAAATCCCAATAAATAAGTACCATACAAATCATTTGTAAAAAAGTAAACTACACATTAAAAAAATATAATTTTTTTTTTTTTGTAGGACTAGCTTTTTTTTAATAATAGATCTGTACAAAAGTTATCTATTTAAATTTCATACCTAACATTAACGACTGGTTTGGATTTAAAGATGAGAAGAGATGGTTTTAAATGAAAGAAAAAAATTGAAAAAATATTGTTAGTATATTATTTTTTAGTAATATTATTATTTTAAGATTTAAAAAAGTTAAATTATTTATATTATATGAAAATTTAAAAAAATTATAATGATACGATGAGATAAAACACTTTCTAAATTTAAAAAAATTTAATTTATTTATTTATTAATTAGACCCTCCTCTCCATAATCCGAAGTACTAAAAGTGGCCTTGTCTTAAAAGCCACCGCTGCCAATGAAAAGAAGACATGTATTTGAAATTTGACAGCTCAACAATAAAACAAAACAACGTCACCTTAACTAAAAATAAAATTTAAAACACCATCCTCTCCCATGCACCAAGTGACGTGGTGGATAACATCTTTGCCTCTAACTCCACCTAAATTACATAAAATAAATAAATAAATAAAATAAAAATTCACCTAATTTATATCAAAAAATTCTATTTATTATTTTTATATAATATATCATATATAATTTTTTTTCTGATTGAATATATCATATATGGATAATGAGTAGAAGAATTTAATTAATTTAGAAAGAATAAAAATAAAAAAAAATTTTAAAAAATAAAAAAATGTAATGTATGATGTGTAGAGATGATCAATAACAAAGCTCATTTATATGATATAAGTTATAAGATTAGAGTTTTAGTTTCCTAATTCGCTCGTTTATCTGATAATAGTTGACCATGTTTATGCTTCTATTGACCTATTATCACATCAACAATGTTGGTCACCCGAATTCGTCTCCAATACAGCACTAAAGTTCCACTCTTTTGGCCACCTTTAGAATGGCTAGGAAGTAATGGGCCCTCAAGGTGGATCAAGTCGCACTCCACCTATGAGGAAGTGGCCACCTTTGAGCATTGACATCCAACTCTCTATACATTCCTCTTTTCCAAATTATAGGAGAAATTTGGGAAAAACTTCTATTTTTCCCTTCCATCCAATTTCCTAAATTAGGGTTTGTACTTAAGTGTGCTACAATGATTCCCAAAATATGGAGAGCCACTATACATCCTCCAATCCATTATTTACTGTTTTCGACAGTCTCTCTCTCTCCACCCTCCCCATGTTCACTCTCTCTTACACCCTAGTTTCTATTGGCTCTCTCGCACTCTACTTGTCCATTGATGGCAGCCCCTCCAACTGACCACGATAGATAAGCTTGTGCCATTTGATTCTCACACACACACTTCCTCTCTCTCGTGACGACTACTTTGAGAGAAATGCTCTCTCGAATCTGTCTGTAACTCTATCATTTTGGGTCTCTATAACTCCTTATTTTTAGAATACTTTTTTCTCAGTTTGTGGTTAACGAATAGTTTTTTTGATAGGTAAAAGTAAGTTTATAGAACATAAGGAAAGTTAATTGCATATGGAACAAAAAATTGATAACTCATAAATTTCTTTTGGTTATGAACTCTCTTTTGGTATTTTTGTTGTTTTGCCATGACTTAGGCATGTTGTTCAGTTTTGTTGGGTAGATTAGTTTATTATTTTGTTGTTCTGCTGTGATTTAAGCATGTTGTTCAGTTTTATTGGTTGGATTAGTTTGGTAGTTTGGTTTCTTATTTTACCTGTTGTGTTGTAATATAAATATATATATATATTTATATGTTTAAACATAAAAGCTTATTTCCTGAAAGCATAACCTATTCTTGTACTTTTCTTCCCGTGGTTCAATTTTTTACCTCATTAATTTGCTTTTTATTTTCATTGTTATGCTATGAGTTATCCATGTTGATTTATCCTCAAATCTTGATTATTTTTGTAAGCCCCCCATTATGAATAGCATAACTTGTTCTTCCTTGGTTGGATTATTTAGTTATTTTACTTGTTGTGCTGTGATATATCCATTCTGTGATAATTCATCTTGCTTAACACTCTTGCTGTTCAACTGTTATTTAGGCGTGTTGTTTAGTTTTGTTGGTTGGATTAGTTTGCTAATTTTTTTATTCAACAGTGATTTAGACATGTAATTTAGTTTTTCCGTTGGATTAGTTTCTTATTCTTGTTGTGCTGTGATATATTTATATTGAACATCCTTTCATCTTTTTTAAACATAAAAGCTATAACAGCTTGTCAAAATTCAACATAGGAATTTCTTTAGGTTTTTGAAATCTCATGAAAACCCGAAAGTTTTTACTACTTGACCCAATCATGTAGGTTTTAGTTTGTCAGGATAGTCAATGTTGTACTCACTATGGTTCCAGAAGTGCAATTTTATTTATTTGAAGTACTTAAGAGTGTAAGAATGAGAAATGGTCTACGCCATTAGTTTCGTAGGGATATTTTGGATTTATAGTGCAATATAACTATTTTCGATATCTGGAATAACGCTTATTCGAAAATGAGTTTTGATTATTTTGAGGCAA
>QEOT01003276.1:301461-320258 GCA_003123785.1 Pterocarya stenoptera
AGATTGGGCACATAGGAGAGTCAATTGTCTTTCTCTTGTAGAGGTTAGCCCTTGTAGGAAGAATATCTTTGGCTGATCTCCAGAGGAACATCTTGATTTTGTTTGGCATTTTAAGTTTCCATATCAGTTTCCATAGGTCCCCTTGATTCGTGATGCTCGAGCCTTAGCCCTGCCTGTTTTCCTTCATTGCTACTAGAAGATGATAAGCTGACTTTACAGAGAAAATTCCATTATTAGTGCACCTCCATGTTAGCTTGTCTTCTCTGTTACAAGGACTAATGTAAATTTGAGGGATGATCACAGCCTCTTCAAGAGTAAAAACACTTTGTATGAGGGGTAGTTTCCATGAATGAGTCTCATGATCAATTAGTGTACTCATTGTTGCTTTTGAGCTTAGGATCTTGGGAGGGGATTGACTTTTGTAAGAAGTTGGAGTAGGCAGCCATCTATCTGACCATATTTTTACTTTGTTTCCATTGCCTATCTTCCACATCGGTCCTTTAAGCAGTAAGGGTCTAGCAGCTATGATACTCTTCCACACAAAGGAATCACCCCTTCTGACTGACTTTAGCTTTGAAAAAATCCGCTGAGGGAAAGTACTTGGCTTTTATCACTCTCGAAGCCAAAGAGTGAGTGTTGGTGATGATCCTCCATCCTTGCTTGGCTAACATGGCTTTGTTGAAATCTTCAAAATCTCGGAAGCCTAGGCCCCCTACCTGCTTACCTTTTCCAATCTCTTTCCAGTTAGCCAATGCATTTTATTCTTTTGGTTTCTTATCCCCCACCAAAAGGATTGCAACAGTTTGTTAATGTTCCTCAAAATGCTTTTGGGGATTAGAAAGATGCCCATGCTATAAATGGGAATGGCCTGTAGGATTGATTTCAGTAGTACTTCCTTGCCTGCATGTGATAGCAGATTAGATTTCTACTTGTTCATTTGAGCTTTAATTCTATCAAGTATGGGGGTGAAGGCCCTCGATTTATTCTTGCCTACATAAGAGGGTAAGCCAAGGTACTTCTCGAAAGGACCAGAAGCTTTGATCCCAGAGATGGACAGAATAGAACTTTAGGTTTCTTGTTGAGTGTTTTTGCTGAAGAATATGGAAGACTTCTCGAGATTTAACCTTTGCCTAGAAGCTGCTTCATATGAAACTAGGATGGCATGTAGTCTACTCCACTCCTGCATTTGTGCTTTACAAAAAACTAGACTATCATCTGCAAAGAAAAGGTGGTTAATAGACAAAGAGCCTCTAGAAATGGGGTAGCCAAAAATTAGGCCCTTCTATTCAGCTTGATTCAAGGCAAAGGTGAGGACTTCAGAGCACAGAATGAATAGATAAGGAGAGAGAGGATCTCCTTGTCTTAGGCCTCTCGTTGGCTTGAACACTGGTTGAGGTGAGCCATTGATTAGAATGGAGTAAGAAACTGTTCCAATGCACTGCATGATCAGCTTTATCCACTCGATGTTAAAACCCATTAATTTTAGCACCTGAAAGATAAAGGACCACTCAAGCCATTCATAGGCCTTGCTCATATCGAGTTTGAGGGCCATGAAACCTTCTTTATGATTCCTCATTTTATTTTGCATAGAGTGCAGGAGTTCATATGCCACTATAGTATTGTCAGAGATCAGTCTTCCTTGAACAAAGGCACTTTGAGTGTCTAAAATTAATTGAGGCAGGATAAATTTTAGTCAATTTGCAATGACCTTAGCTATGATTTTGTATAATACATTACATAAGCTGATGGGTCTATAATCCGTGACAAACACAGGTGCTTTCTTATTAGGAATGAGGGTGATGAAGGTGTGGTTTATGTCTTGAAAGCCAGATTTTTTATTAAGGAATTCTAGAACTGCGTCTTTCACATCCTCACCAATAATGTGCCATGATTGTGGTAGAATACAGCAGGGAACCCGTCTGGGCCAGGAGAGTCCAAAGGGTTCATGTTAAAAATTGCTTGTTCTATCTCAATCTTAGAGTATTCCATGGTAAGGGATTGATTCATCTATGGTGAAATTGAAGCTCTGAAGTTCTCCAGTAGAGAGTTAGGTGTAACAGGGTTAGAGGATGAAAAGAGGTCCACAAATACTGATTAGAATTCTCTCCCAATCTCATCAGGTTTTGTTATCCACTGCCCCTGATCACTTTGAATCTTTTGGATTGAGTTCAGTTGTTTTCTGGTTGAGGCACACTTGTGAAAATACTTAGTGTTTCTGTCTCCCTCTAGTAGCCATCTCTATTTTGCTCTTTGCCGCCATCTTAAATCAATTTCCTCTAGGAATATGTCCACCTCCTTCTGTAGAGCTCAAATACGATCATTATCTAAACCTGTGTTAGAGGCTTGCAGAGGATGAAAAGAGGTCCACAAATATTGATTGGAATTCTCTCCCAATCTCATCAGGTTTTGTTATCCACTGCCCTTGATCACTTTGAATCTTTTGGATTGAGTTCAGTTGTTTTCTGGCTGAGGCACACTTGTGAAAATACTTAGTGTTTCTGTCTCCCTCTAGTAGCCATCTCTGTTTTGCTCTTTGCCGCCATCTTAAATTAGTTTCCTCTAGGAATATGTCCACCTCCTTCTATAGAGCTCGAATATGATCATTATCTAGACCTATGTTAGAGGCTTGCAGAGATCTCAGTAATTCAGATTTGGAAGTATATTCCTGATGGTGAGTCCTTCTTGAAGAGTTATTCCACTCTTTCAATTGGTATATGCATCTCTCTAAACCCCTCCTTGTGATATCTGCCCATAACCCAGTTTTGAGAGTACCTTGCCAGGCCCTTTTGATGACAAATTCACATCCCTCCTGCTTGGCCCATGAGGCTTCATATCTGAACACCCTCTTGAAAGGGATGGGACCAGAATCAAAGGATTTACTGGAGATGAGAAGAGGATTGTGATCAGACCAAAGAGTTGGTAATGTAGTGACAGAGTTGGTGTCATATATGTCCAGCCACGCATTGTTAGCTAAACCCCTATCCAATGTTTCTTTAGTGAAATTAGGTCCCTCACGGTTGTTACACCAAGTGAATCAAGAACCCTCATACCCCATGTCATTAAGTCCACAGTCTATCACAGCTTGCCTGAAATCTTCCATCTGTTTAAAAGGTCTTAGGAGGCCCCCAACTTCTCATTATGAGAGGTGATTTCATTAAAGTCTCCCATGCATAACCATGGCGTATTATGATCAACTTTCATTAGCCTTAAAAGATTCTAGCTTTCTTTTCTATTAACAGTCATGGACTGACCATAGAAACCAGTGATGATGCAATGATTGTCTGTAGTACCAATTTGGATTTGAAGGGAGATGTGACTAGGGGAGTAAGATGATAATGAAGCTGCAACTTCCTGCTTCCAGAAGAAAGCTAGGCCACCACTTCGACCTTTGCAATCCATGATGAAGCTATGATCAAAGCCTAGTTTATTTCTTATGACTTCCAATCTTTCTCTTTTACTTTTGGTCTCTATTAAGAAAACCAAAGAGGGGGACTTAGCTCTCACCAGCATGTGGAGCTCTTTAACTGTCTAAGGGTTCCCAAGCTCTCGGCAGTTCCAGGATAGGGTATTCATTGGCCTGGGCAGGGCTGTAGCACAGCCTCTGCCATCGAGTTTTGTTTAAGTCTTTTTGACGATCTAGTTGTTTGGTTTTCACAATAGGGTGTCTTTTTTTTCTTTTCATGGAAGCTGGAGCAACAGTAATGTTGACCCTACTAGTCACCTCACTCATAGCTGTCTTGCCTCTGGCCCTCCTTTTCCAGTTAGACAAAAATGGACTTTTTGTTTGAAGCATAGGATCTAACAGAGAGTGTGAATACGAGGGACTTACCAGAGGGCTATCTACTGCATGTGCCATGCTAGAGTCAAGTGGAGAGGTGTTTGAGTGCAAGTTGGTGAATATAGATCTGACAGCTTCTGTAGGAGGCACCTCCTGGTGGGTAGAAACTTCCTTGTTTGCAGGTTGACTATTGACCTGCTGCACCTGTGACGAAAGATACCCACTCCCCTTTCCTTTTCCTGCGTACAACGTAGTTGCACAAGATCACTAAGGACTGTGTCTGCAGACTCAGNAATCATGGATGATGTGTAGGATCAGAGTAAACTAAAACAGAAATTGCATTAATATTTATATTTGCAAGTTCTATTTCTACATCCGGTCTCCACAAAAGTAACAGTCCCCTTTTTTTACAATCAGCAGGATAGTGAACAAAATTTTGGAAATCTAAACTATTTACAATAGATATGGTGTGATCATCTGTCACCATGGTTTCTGACAAAAAGATTACATTCGGGTTATATTTCCTAATATTAGCCTTTATGTTTCTGATTTCTTTGGGGGCGGGCTAATCCCCTGCAATTCCATGCCATTGTCTTCACTTATCTGGGGGAGGAATTTTTAAGCTTGCCTCGCTAGTTAATTTGGACTTTCCTGACGGGTTTGTTGGTGGTCTACTGTAAGGATTAACTTTTTCTTTCTCTTTTGATTTTTTCTCTTTCCCAAGAGAACCTGAATGCATTTCCAGTAGAGTACGTGCCAATGAATCTTCATCTATTTGTTGTTTTAGAGGATGTTTTTCAATAGAGTCTAATTTCTCCACTTTGATGAGATGCTGTGATTTCCTCTTTGGTGCCTCAGAAGATTCAACTTGATGCTGTCTTTTGGAAGAAAAAATAACTCGAGTTTCTTGATGGACTTTCGCAATATTACTTTCTGAATTTTCACTAAGGATAACATCACTATGGGTATGATTATATGATAAATTAGCAGTCATCTCTATCTGCATCTGACTATTTTCGGAGTGAACATTTGAATCTTCTATTAACTGAATATTCATGTGAGGAGATGATAAATCCAAGTATGATTCTGAGCCAGTATATGGAGAGATGAGAGTAAGAAAGCCGATTGGATCACATGAAGTTGATGTGCCGTGCTTATGGGCCATTAATGGATTGATAATCGGTGAAGAGTTGAAGAGGAGCTCAGGTTTTTTACTAAAAAATACTTGTTGGGGCCTATTAGAGTGTATCTGTGGAAAGTCCACAAATAAAGGCCTAGATTCTTGTTGAGTAATTGAGCTAAGCCCGAGCCCGAGCCCAAGCCCAAGCCCGATATCTATTTCAAGATCACTGCGTTCCATCTGACTCTTATATCCCTGCATTGCCGTGTAAATCCCTTTCCACTGTGTTCTCCATGGAGGCCGGTGCTGCGTTGACTCAAAAGCCTATAGGATTGAAGGCGATTCTTGTATCTGAGAGCTACTTTCATCTACCACTTGCACTGCTAGTCTCGAAGGCAGTAGAGATATTTTGCTCTGATTCAAGGTATGGCTACTAGATTCTGTAGTTGGCTGAACAGTGAAGGAATTAAAGTTTCTTGGTGAGGAAAGTAATGATCTAGGTTCACTGTAGCTGTGTAGAGTAGCTGAGCTGTCTCTAATGGAAATATTGCCCAGATTCAGTGAGCTCGAAGGAGAAGAGTTCAAGTGTAGCCATTCCGGATTACTAGCTAGAATTGTTTCGAAATAATCCTTGGCAATACTATCTTGACTTTGAATTGAAATTTCCTGCTGCTTGCTTACATTGAGACTTTGTTTTCCTTTGTTGTAATGACCTCTGGTTGAAACCAAAGGAGAGAATTTATCAGAACGGTCTGTTTCATCATATTGCCCACCACTTGTTTGATGAAAAGTCTCAGTAGTTTCAAAGCTACTTTGAAATTCTGCTATTATCCATGGACCATATGATAACCTTGTAGGAGTTGAACTTAAGTAACCACAAAAGATTTGAGAGTGACCAAGCCTTCCACAAGCATAACAAAAGTCTGCCAATTTTTCATATTTTATGGCTATCCATATTTCATGGTTGCCGAGTCTTGGCATTTTGAATCCTTGTTGAAGAGGTTTGGTGACATCAAGCTCAACTTTGAGTCTAATAAACTTTCTGAAGGCTAATCCATAAAGAGGATCTTCCTCCACTTTGATCAAGTTACCAAGAGCTTTCCCAACTTCTATAGCATTATCAAGAGTAATATGATCTAGGGGTAGACCATGTATTTGTACATTAAAAGCTGCATGATTCAAACTGATTTCAGGGAGAGTAGCTCCTGGAGACCATGATTTTAGAATTGGCAAATACCCTTTGATATTCCATGGAGCTTGATTAAGCACTCTTAGTTTATCTTGAGGTGTTCTAAAGGTGAATATAAACTTATTTATATCCATATCTTCAATAAGAAAATTATCGATAAAGTTCCAAGAGGCTTTAATACTGGAATGAATAGCATTCTTGTTCAAAGATCTATTTTCAACTAACCTTCATACTAGGATTTTATCTGAAATAGCTTTGGCTTTCTCTGGTGCAGGTTGAAGGTTAAGATCCTGCCATGACAATGCCTTTGTTTGAAGAATCAGAGCCTCCACATCCATCTGTTTCAGAAGCTTTAAAACAACAGAGATCAAGTATAGAGTGAGTCTGAGATGACTGAACGAAAAGGAGATGAGAACTCCTTCTGAGTACAAGAAAAGGACTAGAAAAGTAGCAACGATAAGTGCAGAGTTTTTTACTTCCAAGATAGAGAAGGTCTAACTTCTCACTAGCCAGATTTTGATATTTTTTGATTAAATCACTTCCACATGCTATTACTTTCTCAAATTATTGTTATGACATCATTATCCAACTTTTTAAACCTTGGAAATTTGATTGAGCAAAAAAAAAATTAGATTTGGGCTTGATAGCATCTCAAACCCTAACCAAACCCCCTTTAAACCCCAAATTGAACCCATTTGATTAAGGCCCACGCATTTGGCCACCTTGGCAACGTTTCTTGAAGAAGCTTCCTCCCTCACATGGCAGACCATCCATTGCCATTGGCTGCACCCAATAGTACCTTGATGTGAAGAAGAAATCCACTCCATCAACCTCGATATCTCACAGCTGCTGCAGGCAGACCTTGCCCCTCTCTATTCTCCACTTTATGACACATAGCCACCTCCAATTAGGGGTAATTCAAGCCCATAACTTCCCCCTCTAGAAGTCTAGAGGCGTGCAAGGCATCATTTCTTTCATTTCATCACTTTTTCACCCATTTCTTAGAGAGAAACTCAAAAGAACTCTCTTAAGCAGATTTTTGGGTCTTTTTGCCTGGAGACTTTCAACCTACTTTAAGTATTTTATTATGATAACTACTTCATAAAAATTGTTCAGTTTTTAGTCTAGTTTCCATGGATATATTATTTGTCTTATTCCATGCTCATTTGATCAGTGAAAAATATTTTTAACCATAGAAAGGTCATTCTAGGCTTGAAACTGGAGAGTATGTTATGTTTTGGAGTTTTTGACCAAGCTAATGGACATATCTTGGTCCAAAAATTTTATGGAGTTTTTTAGCATGTGTTTATGAATGATCATTGAGGTTTTGTTGAATGAATAAAGCTTTTGATGATAGATTTCCTTAGATCTAGAAACTTGAAAACTGGAAGTGGAAAAACAGTTTCTTGTTTGATAAAGTTTGAATATTTCGTGGTTTAATCTTACTCAAAAGGCTTTGATATTTTTATTTGATGATACTAAGTCTCTTATTTTCATGTTATGATGTTAGTTTGAAGATATTTGGAATTAATTCCAAAGATATGATTTTTCTATGCAAGATGATGTTTTTGGGTTAGATCCATGTTTTATTGAGTTTTAGCCATGTGATTTTAAGTTTAATGGTTGGATCTTCTTTAGGACACATTTTTAAACCATGTGATATTTTATTTTGAATATAACATGTTTTTAAGCCATGGATCAAGAGATTTATCAAAGTTAGTTGAGAGAAAGTTTCTGTTTTTAGGCTAAGTGTAAAACTAAAAATTTCAAATGTTGTTTTGTGATTTTTGGTGGCTTTTGTTTGATGATTTAAAGTATGGTTGATCTTAGGATGATGTTATGAATATGTTAAAAGTAAGATTTGATTTCTTTGGAATTCTTGGAGATGTTTTTATTAAGGTTAAAATTTGTGATTTAAGGGTTTACTTTTTGTTAAAAAGTTTGGGTCTTTTTACAAAATGTTTGGTGTTGATGATTAGCTTTTTCTTAATGGATATTTTAAGTGTGTTTTTAAACCTATGATAGGAAGATCTTTGTTATAAAATTTGTTAAAGATGGATGAAATTGCAACCAAAATCAAGGGAAATGGCCTATGAATATTTCGGCCATAGCGAGTTTTCTATAGTTGTGAATAGTTTTAATTTTTTCTGAGTTGATATTTGAGTTTAGAACAAAATTTACATGAGAAATGTAAAGTTTGGTATTTTTTGGAATTAGGATATGAAATCCTCAAGTTATGAGTAAAATGATCATTTTCTCACATGTAGAGAGTAAAATGGTAATTTTTCTCTGAGTTGTCTCTAAAATAGAGTCATTCTTTATTTTATGTGTGTCCACAGCAAGTGTGGCACAAACAATTCATGGGACCACAACAACAGTGGAGCATACACTACGTGAGACACAGCAATTATGACATGTAAAATATGTGGGGCCACAATAACTATGGAGTACGTATTAACGCATTCAAAATTGTTAAAGATACCTGTATTGTGATGCGGTAATCGGTAGAGACACATGTCTCAAGGGGACCCCTGTAGCACCCTTGTAGTCACTTTAGTGATTAAGTCTATTGAATAAGGTTCTAAGTTCATGTATTTCACGTTTAAGTTATGTTTCACCTAATATTATGTTCAAGTTTACGTTCTTGTCAAGTTTCGAGTTTATGTCACGTTCATGCTATGTTTCAAGTCCATGTTATATTCGAGTTCACGTTCATGTCAGGTTATGTTCACGTTCATGTTATGTTCAAATTCATGTTGATGTTATGTCATGTTCACGTTCACGTCTATGTTATGTTATGCTCTGGTTCATGTTATATTCAAGTTCATGTTCAAATTATGTATGTTCACGTTCATGCTATGTCTCAAGTCCATGTTATATTTTAAGTTTACATTCATGCCATGTTGCTAGTCCATATTATGTTTTAAGTTCACATACATGTGATGTCACATCAAGCTAAGTTTCAGTCTCAGTTCAAGTCATGTCATTTATGCCATGCTATATGTCAAGTTATGCTATGCTTACTTATAACTTTGATTATGCATTCACGTTTTTATTGCCATGCATGCATCATTAACCTGTGTGAAAGTTTCCTGTTAACTTGCTGAGATTTGTAATCAAATCTTACCGTGGTAGTCCCAAATATCATTCCCCCTGAATGGTAAGCAATGTGTCAGGATCAGAGCAGGGAGCAAACATTGGCAGACTCGAGGAGGTTGACTAGATGTCGTAGACGCAACTCGGAGCTTACAGCCTCCATAGTTAGTTTAAGTCTTTGGATAATATTCCTACATCGTTAGTCGAGTTATGCAAGTTACTCAACGAACTAGCCCAATAGTGTATTTTGACGATGTAATTATGGAGCCAGATATCCGATATTTTGAGATTACAGTCTTCTGAGATCCGTATTGTTATCGTGGATGTTTATTTTATTAAGTATGAATAAATTACGTTTTAATTATTTGGGATATTATAAGTTTTGTGCATAGTATTAGTGAAGAAAAAAATTATCCGCTGCGAATATTGCATAATGCTATATGTATGTTAGGAACATTGCATCTTATATATCATGAACGAGGACATGTAACCTTGTGTTGCATGTCCCGACGCTTCAGATGTCCGTCTAATCCCAAGCAGAATTTGGGGAGCAATGTTCAACATGACTTGAAAAAAATTAATTATATTTTGGCTTTATATATAAAAACATTATGCATTTCAACATTATCTTTTTCTTGAAAAAAGTTTAATAACATAGGCTTCTATAAAAAATTAAATAAAAATTAAAAATAATAAATAAATAAAACCTTGTGAAGCCCGATTCCCAGGTTTTGGCCTGGGTTATAACTGGGCTAACCCAGTCCGGACTTGAAATCTGGATTTCAAGTTGGGTATATCCAGTCCAAAATTTGGATGAACAGTGTTACCTAGTACTACTACTACTAATAATAATAATAATAAAATACTTGAACTAATGAATTCCTATCCACCACAATATTAGTGTTATATACTAGTGTAGGTCTTTTAACTACCAAGTGAACATCATGATTACTCTCACATTTATAAATTAAATCAGAGGGTAAATATGTTTGGGCCAATCAATGTTAATATTTATCTTTTATCCTTTTTCTAAATATAATAAATATATATCTCACTTATTTATGTCAAATATTCTTGTACTATTATTTTCTATTTTTTGTTTTCATAAGCTTTTCTTTTTATTATATAGTAGCTTTTCAAATATGATAACTAAAACACATAATTCTCGAAGTGCATATGTGATATCTACCAAGAAAGTTGTGACACCACCATATTTTCACTTCAGATCATACGGATATCTGAAGCGTCGGAACATGCAATACAAAGTTACCTACCTCCATTCATGACATATAAGATGCAATGTTCCTAACATGAATGAAGCATTATGCAATATTCGCAGTAGATAATTTTTTTTTAGCAATACTATGCACTAAACTAATATATCCTAGATAGTTAAAGCATAATCCATGCATACTTAACAATATAAACATCCATGACTACACTACGGGTCTCAAAAAAATGTAATCTCAAAACATGGGAGACCGGACTCCATGTTTACATTACCAAAATACACCATTGAGCCAGTTTGTCGAGTAACTCGACTAACTAGGCCAGAATAGTGTCTAAAAACCTAACTATGGAAGTGTAAGCTCCTTGTCACGTTTACGGTGTTTAGTCAACCTCCTTCAATCTGCCAGTGTCAACTCCTTACTCTAATCCTGACACATTGTCTACTATTCATGGAGAATAGTAATTGGGACTACCACAGTGAGATTTAATTACAAATTTTAGCAAGTTAACAAGAAACTTCTACACATATTAATGATGCATGCATGGCAGTAAAGGCATAAATGCATAATCAAAATCAATAATAAGCATAATAGAACTTGACATAACGTGGCATGAAATAATAAGCATAACGTGACTTGATATAACATGGCATGAGTTACCATAACTTGAATTGAAACTGAAACTTGGTTTGATGTGACATGAACTAGGAACATAACATGGACGTGAACTTGAAACTTGATATGAACGTAAACTTAAACATAACATAACATGAGACATGACTTGAATGTGAAATACACGAACTTGGAACATAACATGGACGTGAACTTGAACCTTGACATGAACGTAAACTTGAACATAACATAACATGAGACATGACTTGAAAGTGAAATACATGAATTCGGAACATAACATGGACGTAAACTTGAAACGTATTTTTGTCTCATGGTGTCACCATGATAGAGTAGTTTTATCTCATGCATTACCATGATAGAGTAGTCTTATGTCATGGGGTTACCATGATTGAGTCACAACAATGAACTGAACAATAACTTAAATGCACGAGGGCGTACATGAACATAACATAACATGAGACATGACTTGAATGTGAAATACATGATCTTGAAATCTTGTTCAATAGACTTAATTAATAAAGTGACCATACAGGTGCTGCTCGGGTCCCCTTAAGCCGTGTCCATGCCAATTACCGCATTACATCACAGGTATCTATACTGGCTGTGAGTGCGTTAATATGTACTCAATAGTTGTTGTGTTCCCATGTATTCTGTGTCACAATTGCTGTGTCTCACATGGTGTATGCTCCAGAATTGTTGTGACCCCATACTTCAAGCTTCAGAGTTGTTGTGGCCCCATGAATTGTTTGTGCCACAATTGTTATGGACACAAGTAAAATAAAATATGGCTTCATCAGCGTTAGAGCCTGGCGCACTAAGGTGATTAGCTAGTTAGACCTCATTCGCAACTTGTTGACCATATTTCATCAACTTAGAGAATTTCACACCTATTTAGACACTCCAACGTGAGCAAATGAGTTCCACAAAGCTATTAACCCATCCTCGCACTTAGGGTCGTGTTTGACATGCATAATTTGACATGACTATTCTCAAATATACAAACTATATCCAAGACGAAACATGACATGAATAGGAATGGACATAAGTCCTAACGTAGCATAATATGACATGAAAGTAAGAGAAACACATGATGCACTTGACAGAAAATATTTTGTAGCATAACATAACATGTAATAGACAACATTTTGTAATATGACATAACATATAACAGACAATATTTCGTAACATGACATAACATATAACAGACAATATTTCATAACATGGCATAACGTGTGATAGTGAATATTATGTGACGTGACATACATGTAACAGATGGCATACATGACATGACATACTTGCAACAGATATTAATGCATGACAGAATATATTGTGTAACTGATAAGTATTTTGTGACAGTGTACATCATTGTAGTTCTCTTACCCATCACATATACATAGAAAACTGATAGTAAGTTAAGAGCTAACTTATCTCGATTGTCGTGTTCTACGAGAATAAAATGTGAAACACGAGGAATTGTAAGACGATATTCTAAAAGTTAAAAATTTAATTACTAACAATTAGATATGTGAAAAAGAGACAACTTGGAATAAATCACCATTTTACCCTCTATGTGTGGGAAAATGACTATTTTACTTATAACTTAAGGATTTCACATCCTAACGCCAAAAATTACCAAAAGTTACATTTCTCATGTAGATTTTATCCCAAACTCAAATACCAATTCAAAAAAATTTAAAACAATTCAAAACTATGGGAAACTCACTATGGCCAAAACATTCATAGGCCATTTCTTTTATTTTTGTTGCAATTTTTTCTAACTTCAAAACTCATGATTAAACTAAAATTTTGCAACAAAGATCTTCCTATCCTAAGTTTAAAAACATACTTAAAACATAAATTAAGAAAAAGTTAATCATCAATACCAAACTTTTTGTAAAAAGACCCAAACCTTTTAGCAAAAAGGCAATCCATTGAATTACAAATTTTGGCCTTAATCAAAACATCTCAAAAAATTTCAAAAAATCAAATCTTACATCTAACATACTCATAATATCATCTTACGATCAACCATGCTTTAAATAATAAAACAAAGTCACCAAAAATTACAAAATGACACTTGGAGTTTTGAATTCTACACTTGGTCCAAAAACAAAAACGTTTTCCTTAACTAGCTTTGATCAATCTCTTGATCCATGGCTTAAAAATATGAGATCTTCAAACTAAAAATCTTATGGTTTAAAAATTTTTCCTAAAGAAGATCCAACTATCAAACTTAAAATCACGTGGCTAAAAATCAATAAAACATGGATCTAACCCGAAAATAACAAAACTTAGGCCCAAAATCCTCTTGCATAGAAAAATTATATGTTTGAAACTAGTTCTAAATATCTTCAACCTAACATCCTAACATGAATATAAGAGGTTTAGGATCATTAAATAAAAATATCAAAGCTTTGGAGTAAGATTAAACCACGAAATATTCAAACTTTCTCAAACAAAACTATTTATCCACTTCCAGTTCAAGTTTCTAGATCCAAGGAAATCTATCACTAAAGTATTTAGTCATGCAACAAATCCTCAATGAACATTCATATACACATGTTGAAAACATGCCATAAAAACTGTGGACCAAGATATGTTCACTAGCTTAGTCAAAAACTTCAAAATATGACACTCTGCAGTTTAATGCCCATAATGACATTTCCATGATTAAAAATACTTTGGACCAATCCAATATCATGAAATGAAATGAATAAGCTATCCACGGAAACTACACTCAAAGAACAAAAACTTTTATGATGAAGTCATCACGAGAAAATACTTATAACGGGTAAAAAATGGCCACATAAAATGACTTAGAAATTTGCCTGAGAGAGTTTTTTTTGGTTTCTCTCTAAGACTGAGGTGAAGAAGTGATGAAATGAAGTGAAATGTGTCTTGCACGAATTTAGACTTCTAGAGGGGGGAGGTATGGGCTTGAATGACCCTTGATTGAAGGTGCCTATGTCACATAAAATGAAGAGGGGCAAGGACTGTCTGTTGTTGCTGTGAGGTACGGAGGATGATGAGGTGGATTTTCCCTCTCACATCAAGGTACTATTGGGTGCAGCCAAGGGCAGTGGATGGCCTGCCATGTGTGGGAGGAAACTTCTTGAAGAAGTTTTGCTAATGTGGTCAAATTCATGGGCTTCAACCAAATGAGCTTCAATTTGGGGGGTTTAAAGGGGGTTTGGTTAGGATTTGGAATACTATCAAGCCCAAATCCAACTTTTCTTGACCCAATCAAATTTTTAAGAGTTAAAATGTTTGATAATGATTTCAAAACAAGAATTTGATGAATTAATAGTATGTGGAAGTGATTTAATCATGTGATTAAATACAATGCTGGAAATCAGATCAAAATGGGTTTGGAGGCCAACTTTAGGGTTTAGGGAGACCGTTTAGGGTTTCGGTTTCAACCAAGATTTTGGAGATTCAATTGGATTCCAACCATTTAGGGTTTAAATCCTCTTTGGTGTGACACAAATTGGTTGATCAGATGAAAAAAGAATAGGGTTTCGCATAGGTGGCATGATCTCACACCTTGATTCCTTCACAATCCTTCTCATGGTTCCTCTTTGTACCTAGGGCCCAATACTAATCACCAAGTATGGCTAAAATCCTACCAAATGTCCAAATAAAACTTTTCTAACTTAATTTGAACATTTCATACTTTATTTCTTAAAACACTACACTAGATGCTACTATAGAGGTTACTATTCACTCCTGAAAAATGAAAAGAAAATTTTTCACTAAAAAATTCTAAATATTCAAACAAACATAACAGTGCAAATTGTTTAATGAAATTCAATCTCAAAGTCTCTCGAAATAAGCAAATCGCGTTTTCGAACAAGCGTTTCGTCTGAAAATTGAAAATGAGATTATTGCGTCATAAAATCCTAAATAATCAACTGAGTNTCCTTGTCACGTTTACGGTGTTTAGTCAACCTCCTTCAATCTGCCAGTGTCAACTCCTTACTCTAATCCTGACACATTGTCTACTATTCATGGAGAATAGTAATTGGGACTACCACAGTGAGATTTAATTACAAATTTTAGCAAGTTAACAAGAAACTTCTACACATATTAATGATGCATGCATGGCAGTAAAGGCATAAATGCATAATCAAAATCAATAATAAGCATAATAGAACTTGACATAACGTGGCATGAAATAATAAGCATAACGTGACTTGATATAACATGGCATGAGTTACCATAACTTGAATTGAAACTGAAACTTGGTTTGATGTGACATGAACTAGGAACATAACATGGACGTGAACTTGAAACTTGATATGAACGTAAACTTAAACATAACATAACATGAGACATGACTTGAATGTGAAATACACGAACTTGGAACATAACATGGACGTGAACTTGAACCTTGACATGAACGTAAACTTGAACATAACATAACATGAGACATGACTTGAAAGTGAAATACATGAATTCGGAACATAACATGGACGTAAACTTGAAACGTATTTTTGTCTCATGGTGTCACCATGATAGAGTAGTTTTATCTCATGCATTACCATGATAGAGTAGTCTTATGTCATGGGGTTACCATGATTGAGTCACAACAATGAACTGAACAATAACTTAAATGCACGAGGGCGTACATGAACATAACATAACATGAGACATGACTTGAATGTGAAATACATGATCTTGAAATCTTGTTCAATAGACTTAATTAATAAAGTGACCATACAGGTGCTGCTCGGGTCCCCTTAAGCCGTGTCCATGCCAATTACCGCATTACATCACAGGTATCTATACTGGCTGTGAGTGCGTTAATATGTACTCAATAGTTGTTGTGTTCCCATGTATTCTGTGTCACAATTGCTGTGTCTCACATGGTGTATGCTCCAGAATTGTTGTGACCCCATACTTCAAGCTTCAGAGTTGTTGTGGCCCCATGAATTGTTTGTGCCACAATTGTTATGGACACAAGTAAAATAAAATATGGCTTCATCAGCGTTAGAGCCTGGCGCACTAAGGTGATTAGCTAGTTAGACCTCATTCGCAACTTGTTGACCATATTTCATCAACTTAGAGAATTTCACACCTATTTAGACACTCCAACGTGAGCAAATGAGTTCCACAAAGCTATTAACCCATCCTCGCACTTAGGGTCGTGTTTGACATGCATAATTTGACATGACTATTCTCAAATATACAAACTATATCCAAGACGAAACATGACATGAATAGGAATGGACATAAGTCCTAACGTAGCATAATATGACATGAAAGTAAGAGAAACACATGATGCACTTGACAGAAAATATTTTGTAGCATAACATAACATGTAATAGACAACATTTTGTAATATGACATAACATATAACAGACAATATTTCGTAACATGACATAACATATAACAGACAATATTTCATAACATGGCATAACGTGTGATAGTGAATATTATGTGACGTGACATACATGTAACAGATGGCATACATGACATGACATACTTGCAACAGATATTAATGCATGACAGAATATATTGTGTAACTGATAAGTATTTTGTGACAGTGTACATCATTGTAGTTCTCTTACCCATCACATATACATAGAAAACTGATAGTAAGTTAAGAGCTAACTTATCTCGATTGTCGTGTTCTACGAGAATAAAATGTGAAACACGAGGAATTGTAAGACGATATTCTAAAAGTTAAAAATTTAATTACTAACAATTAGATATGTGAAAAAGAGACAACTTGGAATAAATTACCATTTTACCCTCTATGTGTGGGAAAATGACTATTTTACTTATAACTTAAGGATTTCACATCCTAACGCCAAAAATTACCAAAAGTTACATTTCTCATGTAGATTTTATCCCAAACTCAAATACCAATTCAAAAAAATTTAAAACAATTCAAAACTATGGGAAACTCACTATGGCCAAAACATTCATAGGCCATTTCTTTTATTTTTGTTGCAATTTTTTCTAACTTCAAAACTCATGATTAAACTAAAATTTTGCAACAAAGATCTTCCTATCCTAAGTTTAAAAACATACTTAAAACATAAATTAAGAAAAAGTTAATCATCAATACCAAACTTTTTGTAAAAAGACCCAAACCTTTTAGCAAAAAGGCAATCCATTGAATTACAAATTTTGGCCTTAATCAAAACATCTCAAAAAATTTCAAAAAATCAAATCTTACATCTAACATACTCATAATATCATCTTACGATCAACCATGCTTTAAATAATAAAACAAAGTCACCAAAAATTACAAAATGACACTTGGAGTTTTGAATTCTACACTTGGTCCAAAAACAAAAACGTTTTCCTTAACTAGCTTTGATCAATCTCTTGATCCATGGCTTAAAAATATGAGATCTTCAAACTAAAAATCTTATGGTTTAAAAATTTTTCCTAAAGAAGATCCAACTATCAAACTTAAAATCACGTGGCTAAAAATCAATAAAACATGGATCTAACCCGAAAATAACAAAACTTAGGCCCAAAATCCTCTTGCATAGAAAAATTATATGTTTGAAACTAGTTCTAAATATCTTCAACCTAACATCCTAACATGAATATAAGAGGTTTAGGATCATTAAATAAAAATATCAAAGCTTTGGAGTAAGATTAAACCACGAAATATTCAAACTTTCTCAAACAAAACTATTTATCCACTTCCAGTTCAAGTTTCTAGATCCAAGGAAATCTATCACTAAAGTATTTAGTCATGCAACAAATCCTCAATGAACATTCATATACACATGTTGAAAACATGCCATAAAAACTGTGGACCAAGATATGTTCACTAGCTTAGTCAAAAACTTCAAAATATGACACTCTGCAGTTTAATGCCCATAATGACATTTCCATGATTAAAAATACTTTGGACCAATCCAATATCATGAAATGAAATGAATAAGCTATCCACGGAAACTACACTCAAAGAACAAAAACTTTTATGATGAAGTCATCACGAGAAAATACTTATAACGGGTAAAAAATGGCCACATAAAATGACTTAGAAATTTGCCTGAGAGAGTTTTTTTTGGTTTCTCTCTAAGACTGAGGTGAAGAAGTGATGAAATGAAGTGAAATGTGTCTTGCACGAATTTAGACTTCTAGAGGGGGGAGGTATGGGCTTGAATGACCCTTGATTGAAGGTGCCTATGTCACATAAAATGAAGAGGGGCAAGGACTGTCTGTTGTTGCTGTGAGGTACGGAGGATGATGAGGTGGATTTTCCCTCTCACATCAAGGTACTATTGGGTGCAGCCAAGGGCAGTGGATGGCCTGCCATGTGTGGGAGGAAACTTCTTGAAGAAGTTTTGCTAATGTGGTCAAATTCATGGGCTTCAACCAAATGAGCTTCAATTTGGGGGGTTTAAAGGGGGTTTGGTTAGGATTTGGAATACTATCAAGCCCAAATCCAACTTTTCTTGACCCAATCAAATTTTTAAGAGTTAAAATGTTTGATAATGATTTCAAAACAAGAATTTGATGAATTAATAGTATGTGGAAGTGATTTAATCATGTGATTAAATACAATGCTGGAAATCAGATCAAAATGGGTTTGGAGGCCAACTTTAGGGTTTAGGGAGACCGTTTAGGGTTTCGGTTTCAACCAAGATTTTGGAGATTCAATTGGATTCCAACCATTTAGGGTTTAAATCCTCTTTGGTGTGACACAAATTGGTTGATCAGATGAAAAAAGAATAGGGTTTCGCATAGGTGGCATGATCTCACACCTTGATTCCTTCACAATCC
>QEOT01003279.1:6179-105071 GCA_003123785.1 Pterocarya stenoptera
CCTCTGGAGGTCAATGGAATTGTGTAAGGAGCTGGGATTTCGAGGTGTAATTTTGGAAGGGGATCAAAAAGAGTAATTAAGGTTGTTCTAACCAATGAGAGGGATGAGTCGGGGAATGGACAAATGGTGGAGGACCTGAAGAGAATGTTGTTACCATGTCTGCAATGGTCTCTAGCTTTCATACACAGAGAAGGAAATGCAGTAGCTCATAGTCTAGCTAAGATGGCCTTGCATAATGAGGGAGAATTTTGTTGGATTGAAGAAAGACCGCAAGAGATTTATAAGTTAATTGCAGTTTGTAATGATTTGAGATTATAATGAAATGAAACGTATCTTACATTAAAAAATAAATGAGTTTTGTTCAAAGATGAATCGAATTTATCAAATGAGAAAAAAGAGATGCTAGTCGTAATTGATGTATGGAATTATAATGTTGCGTTTGGATGTTGAGTTAAGTAGAGATAAGTTGAGTTCTGTATGAATAGTAGTAAGTTGAGATGGTAGAATAAGTTTTGTGTGGCCATTTAAGATGTGTTTAGATGTTAAAATGAGTTTAGATATATTTATAGAAATTTGAAAAAGGTTGTGGGTCCTGCGTGTAAAGATGTGTTGAGTTGAAAAATGTTGTGGGTCCCACATGTAAATAAGTTTTGAGTTAAAATGAGTTTAGTAATTTGAGAGTTGGGTGTTTAGATGTTAGACTCAGTTTAAAATTATACTAAATTGAGTTTATCTCAGTATAGTCTAACAACCAAATAGGACAATTTTATAGATAGAATTGTGTTATTTATAGTTCGATGCGTAAACAAATTATTTATTATGAGATTTATAATAATTAAAAAATTAATAATTTTTTACATTAATTGATGTGATAAACTTTTACATTAATAATATATTAGACGTGTCAAATAAGATTAAATAGAGGTTTTTTAGACACAATAGGCCACGACATCATAAATGTGTTTCGTGTATGAATAGAAAACCTTACAAATAAGTATTTTTTTTCTTTATTGATAGATAAGCATTCTCTTCCAAGACGACTGTTACCGCATCGTACTTAAGTGGGTTTGGGTTTGTGAACAGAACTGTTTAGTCAATCCGGTGTATTACAGCTGCAATTTGGAAATGGTTTGTCTAATTATCAAATAAATACATTTTATATAAATTTTAATAAATAAAAAAGTAAATTCTATTTTTAAAAAAATGTAAAAAAGAATTATATTTTTTTTAGTAAGATTTTTCATTTTTATAAAAGACTTAGGTAAAATTTGTCGATTGATATATAATATTATTTAAATGTGATTTAGATAGTGAGATGGAATGAAATGATTTTAAATAAAAATTAAAAGTTGAATAAAATATTATTAGAATATTATTATTATTTTAGTATTTGAAAAAATTGAATTATTTATTATATTTTATGTAAAAAATTTTAAAATTTATAATAATAAAATGAGATGAGATGAGATGAGATGATCTTTTGAATCCAAACTGCTCTAATATTATTTTGTTATTTTGTACAGTTTTTGTGGGCCCATCCAACCCAATGTGTAGGTGAAACTTGGAAGGCATTCCTTTGCTTTGAGTCTTTTGGCGGCAATCGCAATGAGCAAGTCAGCTGGAATTAGTTGGTGAGATGCAATAGACTGACCGAGTGGAGGACCGTGTCTGTGACCGACCTGAATCCGTAACATGTTGGGGAAGGAATGAGATAATTTTAAATAAGAGTTAAAATTAAATAAAATATTATTTTTTAATATTATTATTTTAAAATTTTAAAAAAATTGAATTGAAATTTAAAAAAATTAAATTATTTATTATATTTTATATAAAAATTTTAAAAAAATTATAATAATAAAATAAAATAACAGAATTTGGAATGAAACGGCCTTATGCTATTTTGTTACTCTGAACAGTATTTTTGTGGGCCCACCAACCCAATGTGTAAGTGAAAGAGCATTTCTTTGCTTCGAGTCTTTGACAGCTGGAACTGGTTGATGAGATGCAAAAGACTGACCGAGTGGAGAACTGTGAGTCTGTGACCGAGCTGAATGGATGGCAACATTATTTTCAATTGCTTTCATTCCGTGAGACATCTACTTATCACAGATTTCACATATTTTAGTCAAATCTAGAAAAATAAAAAAATATTCCTTCGAAACGCGTACTAACTTTTGCTATTGCACGTGTTAATTTAAAAAAATCATAAACAAGCGTCATTTCTTTTTTAATACTTTACCCCAAATATGTTTTAAAATGATAGATATTTTTATAAGATATCTTATAAAAGTAATATCATTTTATAAAAATATTTTATTTTAAAAATATATATTGTGAAATATATGGTACAATTTGTTATGCGGCTATCATTATTCTTTAATTTATTTTATTTCATCCTGATTGAAGTCATCAGTTTTCAGCTTTTTTTGCTAAATCAATTTCTATCATGTTAGGTGTATGGAGTATCTGTTCTATGAATTAATTTGCAAGTATGATTCTTCTTATTATTTTGATGTTATTATATGATTATCTTATTTTTATTCATCTTTAGGCTACTTGAATAATTTTAAACTTTTTAGTAAGGGTATTTTAGGCAATTCACTCGGAATATAAGAATTCCATAAGATTTAACTAGGTAAACGGATTGGGGCTAAAATGAGGGAATATACTGTTTAGAGTACAAAATGAAGATTTTGGTAGTTTCGGGTACAAAGTGAGAAAGTGTGATTGTTTGGGATACAAATTGAGGAATTTGATAGTTTCGGGGTAGTTTTAAAAAAATGACAATTGTGAGGGAGGATGTTCCCAAGGTCAGGCTGAACCATTCAGGCCCAGCCCACGAGGCATCGATGGGTCTAAAGGTAGCCCTTTTGTAGAAAATTGATATGAAATGATAAGATGGGCCGGGTCAAGAAGGGCAAGGTCTACCTAGGAAGCCTAGAGAGGAGTAGTGAAGTTGGACCCGCAAAATGTGGATCCTTGAGTCAGAAGGCCTAACGCCATTACTGGCTAACAATCCACATACACAGTGTTAGGGACAACCCTAATCCCTGGACACCGATGGCTGGACAGACTTGGAAGGTGGGCGTGCCAAGCCAAGCATTGAATGAAGGGCAGGGACAGACACGCCACGACGTGAACCCTGGATTGTCAATGGTTGCCACAATCAGGCATGGACGACCTGTCGCATGGCAGAATGTGGGGAGAAGGCAAGACCTAAGTACAGAGCTACATTGCCATGATCGACTTTCCAAGGGACCACTCCAACCAGGTATATATACCCATCCCCCCACGCTGGGGCAGAAAACTTTTTAAGTACTTTCATTTGAGCTCCCTTAAATCATAAACTGAGAACTCAAAGCTGACTTAGGCATCGCAGGTATTTCTTACCACCCCGAGCCCTCATTTCTCCATATATGCAAAAACAGATCGACCCATCGTAGAGTTGCTTGCGCTATGAAATACGACATCAACAGTGGCGCCGTCTATGAGATCTTTCCTATAGAAGCGTATTCTTCATATGCTGACAACGACGTGTTCCCAGACCACGTGAAGAGAATAAGACCAACTCGGGACTATGGAGGTGAGGTTAGCTGAGATGGGAGACACAATCAAGAAATTGACGGAAGAAGTGAGAGGTCTCCGGCGGGAAAATGCAGTGGTGCAGAACCCAGCCACAACAAACACGCCGAGTCACAACGCAACCCAGAGGCCAACGCGGTCGAGGAGGAGAGGCATCGGATGCACCTCGAGCTCCAAGATCTTGGGGACAAGTATGCCAAAATGGCCAAGTGGATGGGCACGTCGTCTTTTGTTGATTAGCTGCTCACTAGCACAAACCTACTGTACAGTGCGGAGCTCATGGCCGTCCCTCTCCCTCCCAAATTCAAAGTTCCCCAAGTGGAGTGATATGATAGGTCCAAGGATCCACTAGAATGCCTGGAAACATTCAAAGCCCACATGACCTTCCACGGGTTCTCGAGCGAGATCTCGTGCCTAGCCTTCTCGCTGATGCTGAAGGGAGCAGCAAGGGCATGGTTTGGATCCCTATTACGGGGATCTGTTGATAGTTTCGGCGAATTGGCTCACCTCTTCCTAACGCAATTTATGGCAAACCGAAAGAGGAGGCCCCTAGGTTCTTACCTTTTGATAGTGAAGTAGCACGACTAAGGTTGTGCAAACTCTCTGCCCACTCTGACTCTATCCGACCTCCACTCTGATTCTAACTCCTACCAAGTTGGAGTGGTAGGAATGAGGAGTCAGAGACGGAGTGACTTCGAGAATGACTGTCGGAGTAGTTGGAGTGAAGCTTCGACTTCTGAACTCTGATTAAAAAAAAATTGTAAAACGACGTCATTTTACATATGAATTAAAAAAAAAAAAAAAACTAAATGACTTAATGTGGAACGTCGTTTCTTCACACAAGGGTCCAAAATGCAGGACCCCCTTCTTCCTTCTTCCCCTCACTGTCTTTTCCTTCTGAAGCTCTCCTTTGAATCTTCTTCTCAGTTCTCTCATCTATGTTCCCTCTCTATTCTTCCATTCCCGTTCACTTCTCAGGCCAATCTTTGTTCCAGTTTTCCATCGTCTGCATCATTCAACCTTTGCGACGCCATAACTCTTAAGTGTAGTCCGACTCAATGCCTTAAATTAATTAATTTTTGCAATGGTCATTTGTGATGATGTTGATTGTTGGGTTGCTTGAAATTAGAGTGTCAAAAGTTGTAGAGCTAACTAGGGTTGGTTATTATTTGGGATGCTGCCAGCAGATGCATGCATAATTTGTTTCTCATGATGTTCTAGCAAATATTACTTTTCTTTATATTATTTCTGCTGCCCGACCCACATGGCCATCATTTGATTTCTGTTTATCTTTCTCTATTTTTGGTTTTGGTTTAAGATGGTGTTTGTTTTACTTCATTTGATGGTCTCTATTGTTACCTTAGATTGTGTTGTACTATCAAAATTAACAATCCTTGAGATTGCAGATTAGTAAGTTGCATTCTTCGTGCTAGGCCTATAATTGTATAGGTTTGTTTTGTGCCTACATCAATGTACTCGTTTTGAATGGGTTTCTATTCATGGAAAAAATATAAAAATAGGGTGATTTATTTCTTTATCTGTTATCTTTCTCTTTCCGGTGCAAACAAGTTCATATGTGTGCTTTCTTCTCCATTTTCTATTGGGAATCCATGAATGTTTCATACTCCTCACACAAGAAACTATCCACTTTGGGACAAAGATAAATGCTGAAAACTTCTTTTTCTCTATAAAATTGTATGTGCCAAAATTATAGAGTTTTTCCCATGGAAAGAGTGGAATGATCAATCTACTTGGGGTTCCTTTGTTCTATCTTGAATGAAGAATATATTTTGACCTTTTAGGAGTTGAGCAAAGGAAAATTGAAACTGAAGCATATAATGAGACCAACAATAAGCTCCCCGGCAACTCCCAGAATTCAGAAATAAGTCATTCAAGTAAAAACCCAATTTTTGCCTTTTTTGAGTACTTTTTATTCTTTTTGGTTCCTAGAAGCCCAAAGTAGCATTGATGGAAAAATAACTGAAGCTTTCAGTCCTCATTGAATAATTGTAAAGAAAGTTAAGAATCCAGTAGAAACCCAGTTAATAAATTCCACCAGAAGGCAAATCTAACTCCTACCCAGTAGGGAAATTCCCACAGAGAGAGAGAGCCAAGTCCCAAAATTTGACACCCAGGTCTCAAATTGAAGAGTAGGATTGATTTTCTTTATATTATTTCTAAACATGTGTTAATTTATATTATTTCTTTTTGTATTTCTACCCAAATTTAGATTTATTTTTTTACCTATTCTTTGCATGCTTGGTCTTGGTCACAGAAGTTTTGGTCAATTATTATTAGGTTAGTACATGTTTGTTTGGCTGGCTTGTTGAAACTTTTCAATCCTTTCCATTTATATATATATTTTCAGTTCTTTCCATTATATATATATGCAGAACATATTTTTTGAAACTAATTTTTTTGCCTCTAATTTATTTTTTCAATTTTTTTTATTGTGATATGGATGCTACACCTAGTGGAAACGATCGTCCACAAGGGGATGCGGCAGATGTCAGTACTCTAAAATCTACACCGGTGAGTACTTCCACCCCTAGAGCCACATCTAAAGCAGCTACTTCTTGTGCGAGAGTAGTCGAGTCCCAATAGATATAGAAGATGAGGATATATTCAACGAAGAGGGAGAGATGCCCATTGAACACGATTGACCACCACGGCTTTCTAAAAAAAGGTCGTGGACATGGAAACATTTTACCAAAATTGATGGTGGTCGTGCGAACCCACAAGCAAGATGTCACCATTGTGGGCAACTTTGTGGTTGTCATTCGAAGAAGTAAGGCACCAGTGTATTAATAGCACATCTTAATGGTTGCCAGTGATATAAGATCATGAAGGGATTGGCGGCCGCTGATTAGACCAATCTCAGCTACGAAACTTCTACGGCCATTGATGGTACGCATGTTAAGAAGCTGGCAATCCCTTAATACAATGAAAAGATGTTGCGGGAATTACTTGTAGAGATGGTCATTTCTGATGAGATGACTTTTACGACAGTTGACAAAAAAAGCTTCCGTAAATTTGTGCACGCTCTTGAGTCACGTTTTCAAATGCCTTCACTGTATACAGTGATGCGATATTATTTGACGATATGTGAAGATGCATGTGAATGAGCAGAAATCAAGAAGATGTTTATTACCACTGGCCAGAGAGTTTCATTTATGACTGATACATGGACGTCTATAAGAATGTCAACTACATGTGTATCACAGCCCACTTTGTAGACAGTGAGTGGACACTACTTAAGTAGATTATTGGATTTAAAGAAATTGTTGATCACAAGGGTTCATCCATTGGTGCGGCGATAGATGATTGTATGAATGACTGGGGAATCCAAAAAGTCATTTGTGTCACAGTTGACAATGCCAGTGCCAATGACGCAACAATTGAGTAGTTCAAGTGGAATACGACATTAAAAAAGGATATCATTCGTGGAAATGAGTTTATACATGTTCGATGTCATGCTCATATCATCAATCTCATAGTTCCTAAGGAGTTGAAAGAGGTTGATGATTCCATTACCAAAGTCCGCAACCTTGTGAGATATGTGAGAGCTCCCCTCCAAAGGCTTGACAAGTTTAAGACGATAGCCGAACAACTTCAAATTCCATGATCTGCCATGTTGTGCTTGGACGTTCTGACTCGATGGAACTCGACATATATGATATTGAATATGGCGCAGAAGTAAGAAAGAGCGTTTGAGCGAATGGAGGTCGAGGATGGGGGCCTAAGGTATGCTTTGCTAGAATCAGTAGGGGAGAAGGGGTTACGGTGGGCCCAGCACTCTTGATTGGGTGGTTGTGAGGCATTTTGTTGATTTTTTGAGGTTGTTTTATGATATAACTATGTGGATATCTGGGTACAAATATTGTACTACGAATTACTTTTTTCGATGAGCTCTCGAGGCTTTATGACCACTTGAAATAGTGTTGTGCTGACATTATTGGATTGTTATTTACTATGGTTACGAGGATGAAATCCAAATATGATAAATATTGGGAGAATATTGAGAAGATAAATAGGTTATTATTTGTGGCTGCATCCTTGACCCTCGATATAAGTTGAAAATTATATCATTTTGGATTAGGGACGTCCTTGAGGAAGGGAAGGCTGAAAAGTTTATTAGAGAGCTGAGAACTGATATTGATGACTCGTATAACCACTACAACAACAGTGGTTAGCCTATACTAGCAAGGAGTAGTCGTAGCTCCTCACGCCTGACCAGCTCGACATCTTTCTTAGATGACAGAGGTCCAGCTCTTTCATCACCATTGGTGCGGCGATATCATCAAAACTGTGCATTGAGGAATATTATGTAGTATAAGTCTGAGGTTGAGCATTATTTGATGGAAGATGTCGAGACATCTAATGATATATTTTATTTATTAACTTGGTGGAAGGTTAATTCCACCAAGTTTCCTATTCTTTCTCGAATAACCAGAGATGTGCTAGGTATTCTTATCACTGCGATTGCATCTGAGTCGGCGTTTAATACCAGAGGTCGCATCTGGATGTTTATCGGAGTTCCTTGTCTCTGACCACCGACGAGACCCTCGTTTGCACACAGAACTAGTTAAGTTCAACTCCCATTGATGTAGATACCGTTGATGCCAAGAGCTATAGGCTTGAATCAGGTAACTTTATGATTTTAAATGATTATTCATATAATTTTAAAGTTTTCATTATTTAATTTAAAACTTATATGATTTTGTAGACTTACTGTAAACCCCAAACTAATTGTGAATGACTGAGAGTGTGAGACAGACGCACTGTGGGATACTTACCATAATGCAAAACTAGTCAAAGTTAAAGGTGAAGGGGAGTTCATAATATCACTTGGAGTCTTGGCTAATGGTTTAGAAGTCTATAGTTAAATGATTAAAGAAAAGATAGTGCATCTGATCAATAAAAATTAAAACTTCATGTAGGAAATTGAAAATCACTATCGAGTATCGAGTCATCGACTCAAATGCATGGACTCATTGGATTGTCCAAGACTGATGTGGGGCATTGGCCATTGTGGCTATTTCACATTTGAATGAAATTTATGACATTATTCAATATTTTAGTTCTGTAAATTTATTCAGTAGTTTTAAATTTAAATTTATAGTTTGTGATTTGACGAATTTGTAGTTTGATTTAGTTTTAGATTTTTAACTTATTTTTTACAGTATTTTAGATTTTTTTTTACAGTACTTTTTCTTAACTTATTTAGTTATTGCTATTTGTTTTTTACAGTTTTTTTTATAGTTGATACTCTGATCAGTGCTTTGTACTGAGACTCCGTCAAAGTCGGAGCCCACCCTTAAGCTTGATGACGAGAGCCTCAAGGTATACCTCCCTCGATTTGATCGGAAGTGCATGAACACGAACGAATCAGATGAGAAAATCACCTTGGCGGCTTTGCTGGGTGAAATTTGGTCTCGAAATCTATTTATGACCAAAATAGTATGAAAGACCCCCATCACTCTGAGGGAGTTCATGGATCGTGCCGGTAGATTCATCAACACAAAAGATACCCTCTAGGCCTTGACGGCCCCCGAAAACCAAACCGGTGTAAGCAGATAGGAGAGCCGCAGGGCTAAGCAGTGGGGTGAACCGTGAGAAGAATAAAAAGGGTGCCCAAGAAGCCAAATGAAGGAATGAGGCACTGGCTCGGACACATGGCAAAGCCCGAGCACATACAAGTATGACCGTGGAGGGGCCTTAGTAGGGATGAGAGAACAAGAAGTACTGCACCTACCATAGAATCGACAGGCAAGAAGCACCAGAGAGCAGAGTGCCTTATTCTCCTCCTCGAGCTCCCCATGCTCTTCCATGATCATGCTGGCCAGTTGGTCTGCAGCCTGTGTCATAAGCGATGTTAAGAGAAAAGAAGTTTCTAAAAATCGAACAAAGTGCAAACAAAAGGTACCTGGGCAAAAAGAGGCCTTAACCTCTGAGCCTCCCAATCAATCGCTTCAACTCGAGCCCTCTTAAAGCTTGAACCCGTAGTTTAGGGCCTCTCTGCCCCTACATATGGGGACGGTCCGACGTCCCCCAATATCCTCCATAAAGGCTTGAGTGTGTCTAGAATAGATTCAAAGGAGGGCTGGTGTAGCGATCCTCCGGCACTTCAGCCACAGTCTCAACTCTCATTGACTCGGGCCCGAGCGCCACCAAAACCGTCTCCTCAATAGCAATGGGCTCCGAGGAGGGGCTTGTGGTTAAGGCTGACCTCCGACTCCAACGTAGTCGTAGTTGGCACTTTTACTCGGAGTCGAAGTCGGAGTCAGAGTTTGACTCTGATTGGAGGTCGAAAATCCGAACTCCAATCGGAGTTCTAAATGGTGGTCAGAACCCCGACCATTTATTGGGCTAAAATCACGCCCTTTTTCAACTTTTGGGCTCACCAAAGCCCAATTCCAAACCTGTAAAAAAATCCTGAAAAAACAACTTAAATACAATAGTTTAAAAACTAAATAACATGTTGCCATAAGTTATAACAGTCTCATTTATTACAACATTAACTTAGTCTTTAGATATAACTACATAAATATTAAACACTATGTGTACTTGTGCCGTAAGGATTTCACTCAAATCTTAATGGTCCATTGGTTATACTTGAAATGAAGATAGAAAGTTGCAATCAATAAAGGAAAAAAATTGATAATAAAAAATTGAATATGGTAAAAGTAGAATTTGATTCTCACCAAGAAAGGGGGTTCTCCATAGTCCATACTCCATAGTCCCTCAACTCCATCCCAACTCTCAAGGGGCATCCGTCTCAGACTCTCAGTCATCGGCAATTATGTTAAGATTCACAATTAGGTCTATAAAATCATTAAAAGTAGAAGTTAAGTAAATGAAACATTAAAAGTAATTAAATAATCATTTAAAAGCATATAAAATTACCCGATTCAAGCCTATAGCTCTCGGCATCAACGCCAACGGTATCTAGTCCAATGGGTGTTTTACTTATCCAATTCTGTGTGCAAACGATGGTTTCCACGGTTGACGGTGACAATGAGCTCCGATAAGCATCTAACATGCGACTTCCAGTGTTAAACGCCGACTACGAGGCAACCGTAGTGACAGGAATGACTAGCACATCTCGGGCTATATGGGAAATGACTGGACACTTGGTGAAATTAACCTTCCACCAAGTTAATAACTGAAATACACCACTAGGTGCCTCGACAGCTTCCATAAAATATTGTTCAACCTCAGACATACACTGCATAATATTCCTCGTTGTAATGAGTTGATGATATTGCTACATAATAAGATGGCCTATAACCTCTCAGGATGGGTCAGTATCATCTAAAGAAGCTGTCGACCCCGTAGGCCTCGAATGTGAGGAGCTACTAGTTGCAGATGAAGGCTAACCACTATTGTTGTAGTGACTGCATAAGTCATCAATATCACTTTTTAGTACTTTAATAAACTCTGCATCTTTCACTACCTCGAGGACAAAATTTACCCAAAATTCTATAATGGCCGACTTATGTAAAGGGTTAAGGATTGCAGCCACAAATAATAATCTATTTATCTTCTCAATATTCCCTCAATATTTATCATATTTGGTTTTCATTCTCGTAACCATAGTAGATAACAATGTTCAGAGTCAGCAAAACTATTTTGCAAGTGGAGGTGAAGCACCGAGAGTTAGCTGAAGTACAAGTTCGAAGTCGTATATTTAGATCCAGATATCCGCATAATTATGTCAAAAAAATTTTAAAAATTGAATAAAGTACCTCACACTTGTCCAATTATGTGCGTTTGGTGCATCGAGCCCCTGTTTTGTTGACTCCAACAAAGCATACCTCAAGCCCCCATCCTCGACCTCCATTCGCTCAAATACTCTTTGGTACTTCTATGCCATATCTAACATTATGTATGTAGAATTTCATCTAGTCGGAACGTCCTAGCACAACATACTAGAATATCCAATCTGAAGATTTTCTATTATTGCCTAAACTTGGCAAGTCTTTGAGAGGAAGCCCTTATATATCGCACAATGTTATGGAATCTGGTAATGGAATTATCAACCTATTTTAACCCTTCAACAACTATGAGGTTGATGATATGAGCACCACATTGAATATGAATAAACTTGTGGGCCCGAATGACATCATCTTTCACCATCGTATTCTGTTTGAACCAATCAATTGTTATGTCATTGGCATTGACATTGTCAACTATAATACGTAACACTTTTCAAATTCTCTAATCCTTTATACAATCATCTATCTTCGTCCCAATGGATGCACCTTTATGATCTACAATTTTTTTGAAGCCAATAATTCTATTATGTTAAATCCACTAATTGTCAATGTAATGTGCTGTGATACACATGTAGCAGACATTTTGTATGGATGTCTAAGTGTCAGTCGTAAATGATACTCTCTGATCAGTGGTAATAAACATCTTCTTCATGTCCGCCTTCTCCTTTGCATACCTCTTCATATAATCTCGCATCATCGTATACCATGATGGAATGAGAAATCGTGGTTCAATAGTTTGTACGAACTTGCGGAAGCCTCTTTTGTCGACTGTGGTAAATGGCATCTCATTAGTAATTATTATCTCTGCAAGCATATTCCTCAACATCTTCTCATTGTATTGAGGGATAACCAATTTCTTAGCCTGTGTACCATCAGTGGCCGTAGAAGTTCGTAACTGAGCTTGGTCTGATCAGTTGCGTCCAATCCTTTCACGATCTTATATCGTTGGCAACTATTTAGATGTGTTATTAACACACTGGTGCCTTACTTCTTTGAATGATAACTATAAAGTTGCCTACAGTGGTGGCATCTTGCTTGTGGGTTGCATGATCACCAGAAATTTTGATGAAATGCTCCCATGTCCACAACCTGTTTTTAGAAGGTCGTGGTGGCCGATCATGCTCAATGGACATCTCCTCCTATTCGTTGAACATATCCTCATCCTTTATATCTACTGGGAGTTGACAACTTGCACAAGATGTAGCTGCCCTAGATGTGGCTCTAGGGGTGGAAGTACCCACCGGTGTAGGAGCAGTAGCATTGGTATCCGCCACATCCCCTTGTGGACGATGGTCTCCACTAGGTGTAAGATCCATATCACAATCAAAGAAGCTGAAAAAATAAATTAGAAGCAAAAAATTAGTTTAAAAAATAACTAGGCTATATTAAAGGGCATCAACTAATTTAAGATGGAGAAAAATAAATTAGAAGCTAAACATAAAGAAACATACATGGGCTGCCATCCAAAATAAAACACAACAATTAGAATCTGCCTAAAAAGTTAAAAACAAGGAAAAAAGGATGTTGTTTAATGACATGATCTACAAGTTTTGCTAAACATATCATGCATACAATTTAAAAAATTTTTGGTAGTTAAAAGGTCATGGCTTTGTTTGCAACCAAGTCAGTCTCAAAAATTTCATTTTTCAGCCACATTTGTTGAAAAGTTGAAAACTATACTACACATGCAAAACTATACATCCCCTTGCGAATTAAACTCAAATATATAAATATATATATATATTCTCTTCATCCCAACAAAATCATCAACACCAAAATCATTGAACCTATAAGTGGAAACAACAATTTGATCCAACCCAAAGAACCATTCGGTACCAAGCATTGATAGTATATATTGTAAGATTTCGATATGTAGACTTTGGACAGTTATAACAATTTAAAGCATTTAACTGCTAATTAGTTGAGTGATAATATTCAATATGCCAGTTCCTATAATTCCATGAACAGTAATATGTAGAAGACTATAATCTAAAATTTTTAGAAGTTTAAAAGTGCCTTTTATGTTTCAAACAAGGGAAGTTACTGCACCCCCTGTTCTTGGTGGGACCAAGTACAAAGACTCATTTTTTGACAACTAAATCTTAAATAAGAGGAATCACACAAAAGTACCGACATATTCTTCTAAGATATCAAGCATCTTCTAGGAAAAAATCAGAAATATTTTAAAGGATAATTTTCAAGGACATATTACACTGATGCTCACTAAACTATTGAGAAATGTCCTTCAGCCTAGGATATGTTAAAAATGCTTTTGCTATAGAGAAAATAATTTCTTTACATTACCAATTGTTTGGTAGGAACATGATTGCAAAACATTCCTATTTCTTCCCATGGCCAAGTGACATCCATGCATTTATTTAGGGCACAAAAACAATAAAAACCATAAACTAATTTTGTAATATATCACTTTTACATTTTGTCAAAAACATTGCATGCATACTGGTTTGCACAGTCCAACACATCAACCACATTCAATTCTATCACATTTCCTTACTACAGTACAACTTCCCAACAATTAGACCCAAAACAACTAATTCTAGGCAACTCAACAATATGAAAAAAAAAGAAAACATAAAATTAAATTTCCTTAATCTAGGGCTCGGACAACTTATGAGAGGCTGAATGGAGGTTGGCCTGAGAAGTGAAGGGGAATGGAGTCAACGGACTATAGAGGCGCAAAGAGGGAACATCGACAACAGAGGGGGAACAGAGGCGGCTAGCAGAGGAGTTCCGAGAGGTTCAGAGAATAACGGAAGAAGGAAAAAAGGAAGAAGAGAAGGGGGTCCTGCGTTTTGGACCCCTCATGTGATGAAATGATGTCATTCCACATTTAAGTGAAACAGCGTCATTTAGTTTTTTTTTTTTTTTTAAAAATCTAGATGTAAAACGATGTTGTTTTACATCTGCAATTTTTTTTTAAAAGTCGAAGTTCGGAGTTCAGAGCTCCAAGCTCTGAACTCCAACTCTGACTCCGACTAATTATTCTGAATTGCTCCGACTCTGACTCTAATTTTCGACTACTTCAACTCTGTTGGAGTTAGAATCGGAGCTGAGGTCGAACAGAGTCAGAATTTTTGGAGGTTTGCACAACCCTACTCGTGGTGATCACGGGACCTTTAACTTGAGCAGGCGCTTTTTCAATTTTAGAGACAGCCTCCACCTCAGGAAAGTCTGGCTCCCCGGCGGGGGAAGACTACGACACCGCTTCATTCGAAGCCAAGTAGGAACCAACTCTTGGCTCTAAAGAGTAGCCGAGGGAAGGTGATGGGATAGACACGCCGTCGTTGCTCAACTCCATGACAAAAGAAGAACTTGGCACGACCTCTTCTCAATCAATCTGTTGGGAATCGATCGAAGACGCAAAAACTTTCGTCGCAACGGTCGGAGGAATGAGGTCCTCCGATGGGAGTGATTCTTCGAATGAAGGAAATGACCTGACCTCCAATACAACCCTACGGGGTGTGGGTTTGATGAAGGTGTTGAAGAAGGCCATTTGAAGGTAGTCATCACCTTCCTCCTCGATGACAACATGACCTGTGGACAACAGAGCCATGGGCGGTACTAACGGGGGGCTATGTGGCTCCTGTGTAGAGGCCCTTCGAGAAGAGGGAACTGGGATCCTAGCACGGTCAAATTGCCCGTTGCCCCCGCGAGTAGGACGGGAATAAGAACCCCCAACCCCATTCCTGGAGGCCTCGCCAACCGTGTCACCCCTTAAAAGTGGGTGAAACTAGAAGCCCCAGCCTCGCTATTGGATGATCCACCGACAACATAGTGACCTGCTCCACGATGCTTCTCCTTATCATTGGTCGCGAGAGGGTTGTAGTGGCATTTATGATGCCGGGGCAAAGAGGGAACCTCCAAGAAATCCTAACCCAACACATACGAATGATCAGCAGAGGACAAGAATCTTGTGATGTTGCCCTCGGTTAACACCATGTTAGTCTTAGTGTCGAGGGGCGGGCCGCCACCCAAGCTTGCACGGCCGCCAGCCTGGCTTCCTCCCTTCTATTCAACCTAATGGACATGCTCTTGCTATTAGGCACATACGACCAAATGGCTCGGACTGGGAACTCCTAATGGACCTCCCCCCCCTCAGGATACTTTCATCCCTAGCCAGAGACGAAAAAGAATCGCCAAGACCAGTCTTTAATATGGGAATGTTGCTTCTCCAGGTTGGCAATGTACTTCTTGGAGGAACATGCCTGGAAGCTATACAATCTCCCATCGAGGCGCAGCACTCAGTATACTCACATAAACTCTCAAGCTGTCAAATCAGGATACTCCTAAGGACCAGAGCTGAGCACCCTTTGGAAGATCATGCAGTTGGCAACTAGAAGCTGCCAGGAGTTTGGGTGGAGCTGTGCTGGGGCCAACCCCAGAAAGTTGAGAATGTCTTGGATGGGGTGGTAGAATGGGAGACGAAGATAGTTAACAAACATCAAGGGATAAAGTACCACCCGAGATGCCATCCCAGCAGAGTCCACCATGGCTATGCGGCACCTAGAGATCTCCAGAACCACCGACTCTGGAATGTTGTACATCCTCCTCAGTGTGCGGAGGCCATCGACAGAGACTGACAACTCCTAGCTCCAGCTAACGAAGTACAAATAACAAGTGTCGGAGGATCCTTTGAGAGCCATTGAAAACTGGAAAGAAAAAGGAACAAAGCAAAAGAGTGAAGAGGGAACAATTAGGAAAAAAGGCCCAAAGGAAAATGCAGAATAGTGAGAAGCAAAAATGACAAAAAATGGGAGAAAGGGGGGCTCTTTATATAGAGAGGGACGTGACGGTTGCCATTTTGCAGACAATGAAATGATCCCGAGCCAGAAACCCAAGAGATGTGGTAGGTCTCGATAAATGAGCGGAGTGGCATCATGGAACCTAACTGATGCGAACCCACGAGAGCGTGAGGAGCAAGTGATGGGTGCGTGGGAAGCATGGTCCAATAAGCAGACCAGTGCATGGGCAAACCTCCCCCCTTGCCCCAAACTGTTGGATAACGAATGGGTGGGAAGAACCCAAGGTGTCATCAAGCCATTGATGATGCAACCGAAAAGTCACCTGGTGCTGGACGTGTGCCAAGGGGAACTGACCCAAGAAAGGCGAAATGAGACATTTTGAATTCTCACCACATACATATAATGGGAATTCGCAGGTTACTGTGAGGGAGGTTGTTCCCAAGGTTGGGCTGAATCATACGGGCCCAACCCAATAGGCATCGATGGGTCTAAAGGTAGCCCGTCAGTAGGAAATTGGTATGAAAGGATAGGATGGACCAGGTCGAGAATGGCAAGGTTAGCCCAGGAAGCCCATGAGGAGTAGCAAAGTCGAACGTGCGAAATGTGGATTATTGAGTCAGAAGACCTGACACCACTATTGGCCGACAATCCACATACACATTTTCAGGGACAACCCTGGTCCCTAGACACTGACGGTTGGACAAACCTGGAAGGTGGGCGCACAAGGCCAAGACCACGTAGCATTTAATGAAGGACATGGATGGACACGCCACGATGTGAATCCTGGATTGTTAACGGTTGCCATGATCAGGCATGGACGACCTGTCGCGTGGCAGAACGTGGGGAGAAGGCACGATCTGAGTATCGAGCGATATCGCTACAATTGGCTTGCCAGGGGACCACTTCGACTAGGTATATATACTCCTTTGCTGGGATAGAAAACTCTCTAAGCACTTTCATTTGAGCTCCCTTAAATCATAAATTGAGAACCCAAAGTTGACTTATGCATCAGATGCATCAGATCCATATTCACAGGATCGGATCGTCCTATTGCGAAGTTGCTCGAGCTACGAAACACGCATCAACAAAGATATTTGGAGAATGTAAAGTGATGTTTTCACTTCCAATAATTTAGAACAGTATCTTGTGAGGTTTAACCGTTCCTTGTGTGGTTGTTTACTATTTTGATGTGTGAAATATTATTTTGTTTAGTATACCTGAACTCTCTTGACTAAAAATTCTAAATGAGAAGTTTTATGACCAACAAAAACTACTAAGAGATTGTGAAAATAGCATTGGTTTCATTGAAGCAATAAAAAAGATTCCCCCATTCGTTCGTACAATCTTGAGGTAGTTAGAATCATAAATGATTAATCTTAAGGTTGAAAAATCCTGAGATAAATCCCGAGTAGTAATGAAGAACACACAGTAGTTTAGCTACACACACATCTGAGTTTTGAGACATTTTCCCAAATTCTTAATGAAAGGTTGTTGAGATAGTCTTGGTGAATATAGCCCCTGGGAGTTGATAGTTACGTGTCGCTGTGTGAGAATTCATTATTATGTTTGATTGTTTTTGTTTGGATTTCGAGCTTTATGCAATATTCATCTCAATTAATTTTCACTATTTTGCTCAGAGACTAGCACAAAGTTAGTTGGGGGGTGTGATTGAGCTGCATAATTGTATATTTTATCTATTTAAAATCAATAATTTTTAATTGTTTTATTATTTTATCATTGGTTTTAGATGGATAAATTGATTAAGAGGCATAAATCCAAGTTGTGAATTAAATTGATTAAAAGCATAGTTTATGCTTGATTTTATAACTTGTGATTTATTTGGACAATAATTTCTCATGCACAACACACTTTTAATATTTTATGTTCATCTCTTGTTTAATTTTATTTATTTGAGTTTCTTTATCTTATTTTATTTTATTTTATTTGTCTAGTTCTATTTTTATTATTATTTATTTTTGCTTGTCTAATTTTTATTTTATTTTATTTTATTTTATCTTATTTTATTTTATTTTATTTGTCTAGTTCTATTTTTATTATTATTTATTTTTGCTTGTCTAATTTTTATTTTATTTTATTTTATTTTATCTTATTTTATTTTATTTTATTTGTCTAGTTCTATTTTTATTATTATTTATTTTTGCTTGTCTAATTTTTATTTTATTTTATTTTATTTTATCTTATTTTATTTTATTTTATTTGTCTAGTTCTATTTTTATTATTATTTATTTTTGCTTGTCTAATTTTTATTTTATTTTATTTTATTTTATCTTATTTTATTTTATTTTATTTGTCTAGTTCTATTTTTATTATTATTTATTTTTGCTTGTCTAATTTTTATTTTATTTTATTTTATTTTATCTTATTTTATTTTATTTTATTTGTCTAGTTCTATTTTTATTATTATTTATTTTTGCTTGTCTAATTTTTATTTTATTTTATTTTATTTTATCTTATTTTATTTTATTTTATTTTTCTTTTATTTTTTTTATTTTCTGCGCTGGCTAAATGACATGTCGTTTGGTCAGCAGACCAAAACGACATGTCGTTTTGAGCTAATAGGTTTCTGCCGTTTGATCTAAACGACGTGCCGTTTTGTCTAAGGGTAAAACGACATGTCGTTTTTCCCATGAGTTCGTTTCTGTCGTCTGAGCTAAACGACGTGCCGTTTTGTCTAAGACCAAAACGACATGTCGTTTTGAACTAACTTGGTTTCCTACCGTTTGAGCTAAACGACGCCGTTTTGTCTACAGACGCAAACGACGTCGTTTTGCATCGTCTTCAACCTCGCGTTGCCTCCTGCACAGACGCCTCCAGCGCAGCCATGCGCAGCCCTCCACGCCACCGTGGGCCGTTTTCCGCCCACCATCAACCTCAGACGACGCCGGCGATCACCATGCACGGCGGAGATCCGTCCAAAAGCCACGGCAGAACCTCCGTTAACAGCCACCCCATGCACGCTGCAACACGTCCACCGTTCATCCACAGCCACTGCCCAGCCACCCTCTGCTCCACCTCCGGCAACATAGCACTGCCCAGCCACCTGAAGAAGAATAAGCTCACAAGGGCGACTCCGAAACGGAATGTACATGCATGCAGCAGAAAGAAAAAAAAAAGAAAAGCATGCGGACTAACGTGCATGCGATGAAGAAAAAGAAAGAAAAGAAAAAAAAAGAAAGAAGAGAAAAGAGAGAGCTGGGCCTACGGACGAAGACAGAGACGCATGGGGGAGGATAGAGAAAAAAAAAAAAGAAAGAAGAGAAAGGGAAGAAAGACGACGCTGAGCAGCACTGCACCGAAGCAGAAGCAGAAGAAAAAAAAAAAGAAAAGAAAGAAAAAGAGAGAAGAAGAGAAGCGGTGCTGGGCAATAGAGAAAGAAACAGAAAAGAAAAGAAAAAAAAGAAGAAGAGAGAAGCAGGCTGAGAACGTGGGAAGAACGAAGAAAGAAAAAGAAAAGAAAAGAAACAGAAAGGAGAAAGAGAGATGGAGAGATCGGCTAGCTGAACATGCACTACTGCAATAATTCATTTGGTGGAAGAATAAAGAAATAGTGCATGCGGGAGCTGGCCGACCAGAGAAGTGGGAGGAAAAAAAGAAAGAAAAGAAAGAAAAAAAAAAAGAGAAGGTGGGTGGGCGACTGATGAAAAGCAGATACAAGCATAGAGTGCAGTTTCTTTTTGCAGCCTATATAAGGCTTGTCAACAGATGAAGAACGGAAGCGGATGTAGAAGCTCACTAGAGTAGTTAGGAGTAGGCTGTAGAATTTTAGGAGAAAATACAGATGAAGTGAGGGAGTTTGGTGATGCAATTGAGAGCCTAATGGACCAACTGTGTTATCAAACTGTTCTCCTTTATCTGCAGTCTCCATTTATTTTATTTTATTTTATTTATTTTAATTTATGTTATTTATTTTTCTGCACTTTAAATTAATGTCATTTATTTTTCAGCACTTTTATTTTACTGCTCTTTTATTTCACAGTCCTTTATTTTACTGTCCTTTATTTTCTGCAATTTACTTTTCTGCACTTTAATTTCCAGCACCTTTATTTTAATGTCATGTAATTTTCTGTTATTTATTTTCTGCAATTTATTTTGATGCAATTTAATTTTCTAGCTCATTTAAATTCCAGTCTTTTAATTTTCAGCAATTTAAATTCACAGTCTTGTGTTTTAATTTCTTTAATTTTCACTGCAATCTCCAAACAACCAAATCAAACAAAATGAATCTGGTTTGCGACCAGTAAATCTTTTTTTTTTCACTGCACTCTTCCATCCATTGTAAATATCATCACTTTTTATTTTTATTTTTCCATCGTAAATATTTCCACCATTTTTCATGAGTTTATTTTTAGCACTTTCCCTGTGGAGACGATCTAGGAATTCGTTCCTAATTACTACGCGACACGCTCCTGCACTTGGGATAGCCTTTTGTGCTGCTCATTTCCGAACGAGTCGACAACTCCTAGCTCCAGCTAACGAAGTACAAATAACAAGTGTCGGAGGATCCTTTGAGAGCCATTGAAAACTGGAAAGAAAAAGGAACAGAGCAAAAGAGTGAAGAGGGAACAATTAGGAAAAAAGGCCCAAAGGAAAATGCAGAATAGTGAGAAGCGAAAATGACAAAAAATGGGAGAAAGGGGGGCTCTTTATATAGAGAGGGACGTGACGGTTGCCATTTTGCAGACAATGAAATGATCCCGAGCCAGAAACCCAAGGGATGTGGTAGGTCTCGAGAAATGAGCGGAGTGGCATCATGGAACCTAACTGATGCGAACCCACGAGAGCGTGAGGAGCAAGTGATGGGTGCGTGGGAAGCATGGTCCAATAAGCAGACCAGTGCATGGGCAAACCTCCCCCCTTGCCCCGAACTGTTGGATAACGAATGGGTGGGAAGAACCCAAGGTGTCATCAAGCTGTTGATGATGCAACCGAACAGTCACCTGGTGCTGGACGTGTGCCAAGGGGAACTGACCCAAGAAAGGCGAAATGAGACATTTTGAATTCTCACCACATACATATAATGGGAATTCGCAGGTTACTGTGAGGGAGGTTGTTCCCAAGGTTGGGCCGAATCATACGGGCCCAACCCAATAGGCATCGATGGGTCTAAAGGTAGCCCGTCTGTAAGAAATTGGTATGAAAGGATAGGATGGACCGGGTCAAGAATGGCAAGGTTAGCCCAGGAAGCCCATAGAGGAGTAGCAAAGTCGAACGTGCGAAATGTGGATTTTTGAGTCAGAAGACCTGACACCACTATTGGCCGACAATCCACATACACATTTTCAGGGACAACCCTGGTCCCTAGACACTGACGGTTGGACAAACCTGGAAGGTGGGCGCACAAGGCCAAGACCACGTAGCATTTAATGAAGGACATGGATGGACACGCCATGATGTGAATCCTGGATTGTCAACGGTTGCCATGATCAGGCATGGACGACCTGTCGCGTGGCAGAACGTGGGGAGAAGGCACGATCTGAGTATCGAGCGATATCGCTACAATTGGCTTGCCAGGGGACCACTTCGACTAGGTATATATACTTCTTTGCTGGGATAGAAAACTCTCTAAGCACTTTCATTTGAGCTCCCTTAAATCATAAATTGAGAACCCAAAGTTGACTTATGCATCAGATGCATCAGATCCATATTCACAGGATCAGATCGTCCTATTGCGAAGTTGCTCGAGCTACGAAACATGCATCAACAAAGATATTTGGAGAATGTAAAGTGATGTTTTCACTTCCAATAATTTAGAACAGTATCTTGTGAGGTTTAACCGTTCCTTGTGTGGTTGTTTACTATTTTGATGTGTGAAATATTATTTTGTTTAGCATACCTGAACTCTCTTGACTAAATATTCGAAATGAGAAGTTTTATGACCAACAAAAACTACTAAGAGATTGTGAAAATAGCATTGGTTTCATTGAAGCAATAAAAAAAATTCCCCCATTCGTTCGTACAATCTTGAGGTGCAAGTCTCATGCACTTTTTTTTTTTTCATTTTTTTTTTGAAATAATAATAACTAGATCTAATACCCTATATGAAAATCTCACTTTCAAATGTGAATCTCACCATTTTTCAAAAAAAAGTATGCAAGCCTTGCACATTAAGTAATGATATCCTTACAATCCAACTACCCTTTATTTATAACTTATCAATGAAATGTGTTTTTTTAAATTTCAAATACATCAAATCAAAATCAAAACAAATATCTCAAAATATTGTTTGATTGGAAGGTTGTAGAAAAACTGTAAAATGAGTAGTTGTTTTATCATTTCTCATCTAACATTACTCTTTTTATCTATTGCTAACCTTTTTTATTTTTTAATAATAAGGTTATGTTTGGTTATAAAATATTTTGAGAATTTTAAGAATTTTTTTGAGATTGAGTTTTAGAAATAGAAAGAGAAAAAATTTCATATTTTTGTTAAAAAATAAGTTTTGTATTAAAATTTGTGAAAGTAAATAGATATTGTTGAAAAGTTATTTAAATATAATTTTTTAATAGTATTCTTGTTTTAGAGGTTTAAAAGTTAATATAACTTTTGTGTTTAGATAAGGAAAATGTTAGTATGCCGTTTGAGTTTGTTTTCTCATTTTGACTGTTCATGTATTTAATTTTTTTATTTAATAATTAAAGAAGTAGCTTTTAGTAAATTGATGTATTTTTTATTTTTTAAAAATATTTAAATATGTTCAAAAAATATGAAAATAAAAATAAAATAAAAATAAAAATACAAATTTGTGGCAGTCGGGAGCCTAGCATGACTCTTTAGATAATGATGGGATGAAAAGTTGAAAACAAAAAATTGAGATTTGAATATGTTTGGTTTGATTTAAGAAAAAAATTGAAAAGGTTTGATTAAACCATACAATCAAATTTTGCCATACAAGCGATATGGATAGATATGTTATATTTATAAATAGAAGTACTAAGATAATAATAAATACATAAATAAGAGTGTAAGTTTCGTGGTGGCCTAACCTAAGACAGCGTAGAAAGGGGCGAGCCACCTTAGTGTGGTGGCCACCCAAGAGGTGTTTTTCTGTTTTATTAGTTATTACTATTAATTTTTTCTTTTATTTTCTTGATTAAATTTCATCAAGGGCATTTTAGAAACCTCAGTAGAAAAACTCATGCATCGCTCCCTTACCTAGAATATTGTTAGATTTTAACGTGGGGGTGCAAATTGAGGCAGTGTGGTAGTTTGAGGTGTAACGAATGCTTGGTAGTTCTCTGTAATAAAATAATAGTTTTTTTTTTTTTTTTTCTATGAACTTTCTTCTGACGTGTAAATGAGTCCTGATTAAGTTAGTGATGTATGAGTCAGGTGACCTAAATATTCATAACTCAAAAGTAAGCATATTTGGTACGTACTCGGCGTGTATTGCCAAGTAAGTGGCAGTAGCTGAAACCACCGAGGTGGTAGCTCAGTATGGGCAAAGGTTGGGAGATCGTTCTTGTCTCTTTTATTCGAGATCACAAGTTTGAAACGGCTTGTCTTTATAAAATTTGAGAATCAAAATCTTTGAGAATTGCTGCACCCAAAGTCGATAACTATTTTTCAAACCAAACATGCCGCAAAGAGTGAATACCCTTATTATCACTTCTAGAGAAAAAAGTTAATTGACCGCTCTTTCTCAATAATAAAATTTGTTAAAAATTTTAAAAATTCTAAATATGTAAGTACAACCTTCCACTTATCTGTCACATGATCCATCCACTAAAAAAAAAAAAAAATTGCTGGAGTAGGTCGATCACTCGAGTGACTTGACTATCTAGGGTGGTTTTCTAGCCCAGCAAAAATTAAAGAATTTGAGAACCGCCCTCAAGGAGGCTCGGACTACTCTTCGGAAGGTGGAATTTGTTTTGTTTTGTTTTTTTTTTTGGGCTTTTTTGGAAAGTAAAAAGTGATATTATTTTATTTTATTTCATTTCATCTCAATTTTTTTTTATCAAAATATCACTTAGACATAAATATTTTTTAATTATAAATCATCAACATTTTCATCTAATTGTTATAACTTTTTTAAACTTCTAAACAAAACATAAAAAATAATACAACTTTTTTAAAATTCAAAATAAAAATAATATTAAAAACTTATATTCTAATAATATTTTAACTTTATAATATTTTTTTTTTCTAAAATTCAATTAAACATCTTAACTCAAATAATTTAACTACTATTCATAGATTATTTCACTCTTATTTAGAGAATTTTTATCTCATCTCCTTATCCAACAACCATTCTCTTAAATTCTTAATATCTAAATAAAAGGAGAATGATGGCTGAGTTTTTAAGTTGTGTTTGGGTCGTGGGGTATTTTTAGATATTTTGTGAATAATAATAAAAAAATAATAAAAAAAATAATGATATAATATTAATTAATAGTGAATAATAATAAAAAAATAAATAGTAATGAGATATTTTAAAAATATAAAAATTTTCTCACTGCACAACCAGTCCTCAACCACAAACTGCTATAGGTGAAGGTGCTTTTTTCAAATTTGTATTGCTTGATTTTTTTGGGGACGATTAGGTACTATTGCCATGTTTGTCTCTAATCAACGAAAAACTGACGTTACAGCTTTGTTCGCATCAGAACGTAACAAGGACCTATTCACATCCCAAGTTATTGTCGCGACTCTCCACCCGTTTGATACTCCGTCCCGCATCATCAAACACTTTACGCGGAGGCTGGCACTCTTTTTCACATTACACTGTATTAACCACTCCGGAAAGTCAAAACAAAGGGGGGAAAAATGTCAATGACTTGTCAGATTGAACTTTGCAAGCAGCCCATGCGAATAAGAATAGGATCCCACCATTCTTAATCGTTGTTTATATGACGTTGCCTGCGTAGAAGTCTAGCGTTACGGAGCCAAACCAACCCGGCAGCGGTTTCAGAGTCGAGAGCGAGGAAAATGGATCTTGGTGTTGGAGAGGTTGGAACTCCGGGGAATTCGAAGCCTCACCAACCCAGCGGTCAAATTTCCCATTTGGCTCTGGATATCGGAGGTGATTCTTCAGCTTCCTCCTCGTCCTGAATTTTATGTTCTTTTATTTTGGGTCGCAGAATCTCTATTCAATTCCCTTGAATCCGTTATTCTTCCGTGTGATTGTTTCTGTACTTGAAGAATTTTTGACGCTTGCTCCACATGCCGTAGTTTTAAATATGTATGTCTCTCAATTCCTTGATTCAGTTTTTTGTTACATGGTACGTTGATTCACCCTAGTCTCATTTGGCTCTGAATTTCGTCCCTGTTACCGCGTTTGTAAGCTGCTTCTTGCTTGTTACAGCGATTTTTGGGTTCGTCTGTATTTTCGTCTTCAAAATGGATTATTTCCATCCGTCTAGTTCTTTCTGAAGTATTTCTTTTGTGCGAGAAAACATTGACGATTAAGGAAATGCAATTTTTCTTTGTATGGAAATAACATTTGGCGTTTTTGGGCAGGATCTCTCATTAAGTTGGTGTATTTTTCAACATATGATGATGTTGATGATGAGACGGGGAGGTCAGCTACGGAGAGTCTCAGTATTTATAATGGTAATAAGAAATATCCGGTTCTTAAAGGGAGGCTTCATTTTGCCAAGTTCGAAACGACCAAGATATATGATTGCTTAGAGTTTATACAAAAGAATCAGCTTCATCTTGGTGGTATGTGTGCACTTACCTATTATTGCACCGTGACCGAACTTATATTACATTTGGAACCATGTTGAAAGAAGAGTGTGTGAATTAATAATGGAAACTATAAACAAGCATTCCCGAACTAATCATGGGGTTAGCTGGGCTGAGTATCGAGCTTGGCCTGAGTTCGAGTGTGACTCAACATGTTCGTAATAGCCTTTCCAAGCTTGTTTTGTATATGTTTGCTTGAGCTCAAGCTTGTTCATGGACAACCTAAGTTGATGAATCGTCCTCATGCATCATTAAATGCGTGTCAATATCTCACAATCCAAATTTACTGAGGCAGCATACTAATTACAATAGGCACTATAGCTTAGATGATTCTTTATTGTTTGTCACTGGCTTTACATTGTAAACTCTGGGCAAGTTTCTTTGGAAATTCCTTGAAGCTATCTAAACTGGTCATGGTCTTTTCTACTTGACCCAAGTTCTTATCAAGATTGGCAGATAAACCCGAGCTTATCTTTGATTGGTTGAAGCAATTTTAGAAAGCTGAACCTGCTCTGTTTGCCATAGATTCAACGTGCTTAACTGTCACAAGTTGCTTTCACATCAGTTTTTATATTTATTCCTAAAAAGACGTAGTATAACCTGCATTTTTCATTTGAAATTTTCTTAAGGTGGAGCATATTATAATAGTCCGTGCTTTTCTTAGAAATAATCGTGTTAAGTAGTCATTCATTTTATGCAAACCTATTTTCTTACACATCCTGATCTTTTAATCTTACAATGTTTCTCCTACTTCTGTTCATTCTGGTTAAATTTGAAAATGAATATAGGATGCCAGCATGTCAAGGCTTCTCCAATTGACAAGACCGTGATTAAGGTAAAAATCATTCTTTTAAATGCTATTGTTCTGAAGTAGTTGGCTCAAATTAGTTTATATTTTTCTTCTAATTAATCTAGATGGGAGTTGCATATCTTTATGTTATGTACATGCAAAACAGCACAAGTAATTCTTATGCAAAAGAAAAAATGGATCAATTTGGATTGAATTTCATGAGAACCTTGGGTTTATTGTATACACTTCTGAAGTATGCAAACTTATTAACTACTGCCTGTCTCTGTGAAGGCCACAGGTGGTGGGGCATACAAGTATGCAGATCTCTTCCAAGAGAAGCTTGGCATTTGTCTTGACAAGGAGGACGAAATGGACTGTCTTGTTGCCGGAGCTAATTTTTTACTTAAGGTAATATTTTACTCAAGGTGGGACCCTTATACCATGTAAGAAATTTGGTATGTGCTACTTATTTTCTCTCTTTTAAAAGTGAAGTCCTCTCATCTAGTACTTAGTCTCTTGCCTTCTATTTACTTTGAACACTATTGTTCTGATTCATCTGAAATACACACCCTTCCTAGCAAGTCCTCAAATAGACGCTTACACACAATTGTTTTCATTAATCAAACTGGTAATTGTTTGGAGGAGGGGAAGAGGTGAAGAAACATTTGTATTGTGATAAGTGTAAAACTTTTATCAACATGAAAACTCTCTTGATCATGTTTTAAACCAAGTAGTTCATCGCATCTATTTTCTTGTTTGCCTTGACAATGTCTTGGCTGATAGCTTCAACTGGCACTTTTTTTTATTTTTTTGGGTAGGGAATCCATCAAGAAGCGTTTACATACATGGATGGACAGAAGGAATTTGTACAAATTGACCAGAATGATTTGTACCCCTACCTCCTTGTTAATATTGGGTCTGGTGTCAGCATGCTCAAGGTATTCTGGCCATGTTACTTGCTCTAGTAGCTGGATTAATTTTATATACATAAAATTATTTGATCTTAATGATTTGTAACCATATCCTTGTGAATTTCTGTTTTCTGTTTATATAGGTGGATGGAGATGGGAAGTTTGAGAGAGTGAGTGGAACAAATGTTGGTGGTGGAACATTTTGGGGTTTGGGAAGGCTCTTAACAAACTGCAAGAGGTAATTGACATCTTTGCTTATTATATGATGATTTTCTTATTATATAGCTTATAAATCATTGAAACGTTTTCCTGTCTCAGTTTTGATGAGTTGCTGGAATTTAGCCATAAGGGAAATAATAGAGTGATAGACATGCTCGTGGGGGACATCTATGGTGGAATGGACTATTCAAAGGTGAATTCTTGATGGGCAGGTCGTTGCTCTAGTTTAGGTTGCAAGAGCTTGCTAGTTTTTGTGTTTGAATATTTGATTTGAAGTCTGATTTAATTTTCCGTGTTATGATAGTTAACAGTCTTTATCCCTTTTTCACCCCAATGCTAACAGATTGGTCTTACATCAACAACTATTGCTTCTAGCTTTGGCAAAGCAATTTCTGATAGTAAAGAACTTGCAGATTACAGACCAGAAGATATTGCGCGGTCCCTGTTAAGAATGATTTCAAATAATATTGGGCAGGTCAGTCATAGCAGGACAGATTTCTTGTTTGCCATAAATTGAATATTCATTGTGAAGTAGTTATACATCTTTACTTTACTGAAAACAAAGATTTATGAATTACCTTTATGTTGTGTTAAGAGTTTGGAGATCCTTTTGGACCAACACCAGACTTTTCTCTATATATTATACTTGTTAAGCTGTCCCAATCCTCCTAGGCAGCAGTTGGCCATCACTCCTGGCCAGTTAGTTCTTTTCATCTGTTGCAGAAGATTTGAGCCAACTATAATACCCAACCAGCAAGATTTTTCTTTAGAAATTTATTTTCATCACAAATTTCCGAATTCTGAGGTAATGTATTTCTTGCTTACATCCAACGTCTAGCTCCTAGTGGGAGTGAATAGCTAGACTCTTGAAGTCACGTATGCAGTAAAGAACAATCCAGTCAAATTAGCTACTTAAAATTAATACTTGTCTAGTAAGGTAGAGCAGTTTATGTTTTATATATCCTTCGCAAACATTGAAATTATCTCATTTTTCCAATAGGGTACCATTGTCAGAATATTAGCATTTCGTCCCATGTTTAAACAGTTCTTTCTTTTTTATTATTTTTATGAGTTCTCTCCATTTGATATATTTTCTTTATGCTTATCAATTTTGAAGATTTCTTCTACATACTGAACGATAGTATCTTACAGCGTACCTCTCTCTTCTCTCTCTCTCTCTCTCTCTGTGTGTGGATTAGTGAGTTACAGCTTATTATGTAGCACGTGATGAAAAGTAGAGACCGGATTGTCTTTGTCAAAATTTCTGGGTGTATGATCATGTAATGGGACATATATCACCAGGCTTCAGTTCTTTCATCTCCTACTTTCATGTTCTTACAGTAACCCCTAGTATTTTGCCAACTTTCAAACTTCTCTAAAGTGTCCCTTTTACTTGGAAGGTTCAAACCTAGGATTCAGGTTATGATATTTGACTGTGTAGCAAACCATATGGGATGAAATCTTAAATTATGTTTACTACTCCGGTATCCTTGCTGTACTCAACACATTAGGCATTTTACCTTTCATTTATTTACTACTAGATAGGAGCAGTTTAGGTTCAGTATTCAATTTATTTGTGCATGCATTCACAAATAGCAGTCAGTCTGAAATTTTTTAGAAGCAGGCCAGTGTCCTCAATTTCAGTTTTTTGTTTTAAAATTGTAATGGGGTCTGTCCCTTCATAAGGGGATTGTACGAGAATTGAGGGTTGAAAGCATAAGCAAGTTGATATCTTCATTGCCATGCCTGGAGATGCAAAGAACTTAGCAACAATTTTTTCCATTTGCTAGGCATCCCTGAAAATGCAATCTGTAATCCAGTATACATCTTTGTCCAAAAGAAATTGATAACTTATTGTCTCTTATTTTTGTTGTTTTATTTAATTCCTCCCTAATTTAATATACAGTCACTAAACATATAATATCTTTCATATCATTTCTGATATTATTTCATTTTGCACTTTTACCATCAGATCTCTTACTTAAATGCACTCAGATTTGGGCTCAAGCGGATATTTTTTGGAGGATTTTTCATTCGGGGTCATGCTTATACCATGGACACAATAGCTGTTGCAGTTCATTTCTGGTAAGCATGACACTGTTTGTTTTATTGGTCATACCTCACATATAGATCTTCCTTGTTAAAAAAAATTCCTGAAATTCCTCCAATCAGGGCACCCACAAAAGATGACACAGTGCTCAACTCTTGGAAATAAACGATTCCATTCTTTGTATCATAGAAATTTTAGGCACTATTATGTTCTTACATAAAGGAAGTAAAGAGATCTGTAAAATGTTGCCCAGAAAAAATAGTGGAAAAAATGTTTTTTCATCAAAACATGACAATGACCCCGTACATGCAGCAAAATTTACATTCAGAGCTCATTTAGATTCAGAGTTGAGATTTAGATGGCTTTAGATAAAAGTTAAATAAAATATTGTTAGAATATTATTTTTTAATATTATTATTGGTTTAGGATTTGAAAAAGTTGAATTAGGATTTGAAAAAGTTGAATTTTTTATTATATTTTGTGTGAGAATTTGGTAAAGTTGTAATGGTGAGATGAGATGATATGAGATGAAATACTCTCTGAATCCAAATGAACTCTCATTGCCCCGATAACTTTATTGTGTTAGTTTTTGGGTGGCGGATTCATCTTGTTTCTTCCAAGTAAGGTTACGAAGTTCCCTGCCTTGATTGTTTTCCTATTTCTATTATTTCCATATTTTTAGAGGTTTTGAATATTTAAAAAAATGCCATTTCTATTTATCCTATCAGGTCTAAAGGCGAGGCTAAAGCAATGTTCTTGCGGCATGAAGGATTTCTTGGAGCATCGGGTGCTTTCATGAGCTATGGAAAGCGTGGCCTTGATGACTTGATGGTCCAGTTAAATCAGCAATTCCCATACACTGCTTCCCCTGCAGGAGATATCTGATCTTGCCCACTAACCCAGGAGAGGAAATGATTGAGAATGAAAGTATAGTGTAGTGTCTTTACATCTTAGAATTTGGAAAGGTTTCCTCTATCTGGCTTAGAAACGGGATATGCTCACAAGGCAATACCTGGTTGCCTATATGCACATCTCAAGCAAGTCATAGAGTGAAACTTGTGCAATGTGTAACATAGTAAAAAAGTATTGTAGGAAAAAGTATCCGAACAAGAAAATTGAAGGCACAGAGAGAGAGAGAGAGAGAGAGAGAGAGAGAGAGAGTAGCAGCCATAATTGAACAAGATTACATTCCCTGATTGTTGATGCATCTCTGTCTAGGTTTTGTAGGATTATGACTCGTAACTTCTGTTGTTTAATAAAATCAAAATGGTTTACTCTCTGGATCTTAGAACTCCAGTCTCATTTGTCTCCATGTTCGATAACATGATAGACCATACTAGATTGCTAGCACAATGGGTTCCTTCTTAACCACAAAATCTGTCAAAATAGATGGATCACCTAGTGTACCATACAAATTGCATATTTTCTGCACTAGAAACTCATGGGTGGGTGTGAAACCCTCGTTTGGTTACACAAATGAGATAAGATGAGATGAAAGTTGAAAATTAAATAAAATCTTATTAGAATATAATTTTTGTTTTAAGATTTGAAAAAGTTAAATTGTTTATTATATTTTGTGTAAGATTTTGAAAAAATTGTAATGATTAGATGAGATGTTCTGTATAACCGAACAAGACAACTTTATTTAGTAATAATTCTTGGGAAAACTCAATGTGGGTTCTAATCCATAAATGATGTTGGATCCACGTATAGGTCTCTCTTTGGAATCTAAATCTTGGATTTTCCTACGACTCTAGGGGATCCACATGCATTAATAAGTTGCTTGTCATGAAGGTTTGAAGCGACTCAAATAAAACATTATCGTATAAATATTGTCTCTAACGCTATTGTGTCTTGACAGAGGTTAGGGGAACACTTGAAACGAAAGCCAAAAAGAACACTCAGGAAGTTAATAATGATAACCAAAATGGCTAAGAATTTTGGGAATATCCAGCGTCTATTTGTAAATGGCAATAAAATCTTATAGAGCTAGCAAAGTAGCAGTATATATCATATTTCAAACTTCAAATTAAATTCTTTTGCTGCGACAGTTGCGAAACAATTCAGGAACTATTGAATCATACGGGGTGTTCGAATTATGTATCATTATCAAGTTCCGTTCGGATTCCATTTGTTCAGAGTTATGTTTTACTATGACAAGAACATCTCTGTTTGTTAATTCTCCAGAAAACCACAAAAAAAGAAAGAAAAAAAACCGCCCTGATGGAAACTAGCTAGCTGAAGCATCTCTAGTTCTAATTTGATAACACAAATGAAACAACACGACGAACCTTCTGATAGTTTAGATGGATATATGTTATTATCAATCATTGCTAGACAATTCATATATCAATTACAGCTACAATGTATAGAGATAAGTTGATAACGAGAAATTAAACACAAGTTGATCAATTGGTAGTCAGAAGCCTTCTCTGAACTTGCTTTGCATTTCTTCTATGCAGTGCCCATCTTTCTTTAATATCACATATATTATTAAGGGCTAGGCATTCATCAAACTTTTCCTTGGATGTTTCAAGCTCTTTACCAGAATTTTCTGGGCAAAAATCTCCCCTAATTCTGGCAGCTTCAGCAAGCAGATCAATTATCAGCATCTCTGTAGTCCTGGAGGTTATTCCCCTGAGATACCAGGAGATGGGTGGTGGTGGAACAAGGGCCGGTTGTATCAGTTGCTCCAAGCTCACTTTTGAGCCAACCCTTCCTTTCCCTCCCGAACATGCAAAATAATCTTTCCATGTCTTTGGCTTAAAGGGGAAGCAGATTTTTTCATCGACAAACACAGGATCTACCGTCCAGCACCCTTCAAATTTTTTCATAAACCCTGTCTTCACTTGCTTGAATTTCATCTGACAGCCAAAAGGGGATTTTTACATCATGCAATATACATCCATGAGCTTGCAAAATCAGCTATTTTTCTAAATGCTGATAAACAAGGTACTACATATTAACATGATGGAACTTTTACTAATGTAACGTACAGACAAACTAGATGAATGTGACATCAGTTGAGTATAACAAGCACATATTCCAGAAAACAACTCCAGTTAAGTATAAAGATGCGCACAAGCTTGATTAGTTTCTTTCCAATACCTTTTGGTAGGGGACTTTTAGGATGTGTTTCCATCAAAACAAACTCCAGAAACAGTCTGTTTTCTTTGTACTGAAGAATCAGAAATCCATTTTCTACAATGGATTCATTTGATGGTTCCGGGAACATGAATTTTCCAAGTACTAAATGCAACCACGATAAAACCTTCTGTAGATCCCCGGTGTCTAAGATGACACATTTTATAACACGAAAAGCGAAGTCGCACCCCATGCAGTGTAACTTCCTATCCCAACACCCCCCCTCCCCAACACAAACACGAGAGCAACAACAACAATAATAACAGCGATTCCTTACCGAGTGATCTTCTCTGTTTTGATCTACTAAAACATGAACCGATATGGTTCCCGACCACCAAAGAAACCTCCATAAGGCTGCTTGCTCTACTTCTACCACCTGCCTCAGACCTTCATCGACCAAAACCTTTCTGGATATTACTTCCTAAGGAAATTAGAATCTCTATGAGAAGGTAAGCCTTTTAAACTAGGAAAGTAATTGTACAATAAGTGTGAGAAATAGTGAGATAAAAAGCCCACTATATATTGAAGACATTATTATAAGTAAAAAGAATGTTCAACCGCAGCATATTAGACTTCCCTGCAATAGGTGTCACTAGTAGAATATGAAAGAAGTAGCGTATCAAAATACCACTAACCTTAATATTCTTGAAAACCCTCTTATTATCAGGGTCTGTCACAATATTAAATACTGCATCTGGAGGCAGCCCGATATTAACTGTGACGTTGAGGTTGCAAAGAGAACCTTTTGGTACGCTGACCTGCCAAGAGTGATATTAGAATCCATATACTACAAGAATCTGATGGAACTCAGCGTGGGGACCCAGAGAAGCTATCAACTCCACAAGCATATCCAAGCCACAGATGCAACAGGTTGAACATTGGTAAAATACTCCAGTTTCTGTTTCAACATTCTTTTCCACCCAGCCAGTGTTTTTATGAGGCAACTAATACCGATCTAAAAGCGAGTATCATATTTTCGTCCTGCATGCTTCATGTCGAACTGGATTTATTTACTGGCATAACAATATGTGAAGTGCAGTGACAAGATTAGTTGTGTTAGAAGTTAAGAAATTTTCAAACGCAGATCTCAACTTGAGTAATGCCACAACTCAGTTTTTTTTTTTATTTTTTCATAGGTGGTATTGTCACAATTCCTGAGAAAACTGAGTCGGTACAGAACATTTTTTTGCTGCTTAACTTGTTCTCACCTTTATTTCTGGAGGTTGATCAACCCATGATGGATTTTCACTCCATGCTAGCATCTGCTTTTCCAGATCAACTTCCCAAGGAGTAGATGATATTTTCTCCTTTCTTAAAGCAGGGGTCCCCCCCAATTTTACTCCTTCCATATCCTTTGCTAACCTTCGGAAACGAGACTGTGACCAAAAAGGAGAGTTTTTTATAGCTTACCACTAACATTAACAACTGGTAATCCAATTTAGGCTCAAATGAGATGACCAACCTCGAGACAATTCTGAAGCGTGCGAGGGAACTGAACAAAAAATGCAGAAAATGCCGAATCAAATGCCTTGAAGGGTCCATTTCCCTTGTTCTGGTGGACTCCTACAGTTGTTTTCGAAACCTCTGTCTCACCCATTAAATTCTAGAGTCGTTTGCAAAATGTTAGGTATCAATGTCTCATTTTTTGACAACCATACACAATTAGAATTGAAGACGGGTTTCTTTGATCATAAACTCATAACCCTGAAACGTGGATATGTTCTACTTAATTACAAATTAGACAGCAATCAAACACACACAATTATAAGAAGCAGCCATCCATTCACCATTATTTTTACATCCCCCAAGGCCCGAGCATGAAAGATAAAATTGCAACAGGACTGCATAGGAGTCATATAACCCGCAGTAAGCCAGGCTTACTAAGCCTTACCCATCAAGGTTTGCAGCAAATTCAAGAAATTTAGTTCAACAACACACATTATCTAGCATGAATCATTCAAGATTACAATAGAAGAAACACATAACTCAGAGATAATCAGCAGCAGAGACTGACCCAGAGAAGGCAAGAGAAATCCAGAATAAATGAATACTGACTAATCTTTAGCAGGGAATCAGATTGAACAGATTCAGTTACAGAGCGGGTTTTTTATTACAAGAATATCCCATTCCACTGTAGGCTCTGACGAAGCTGATCCCAGATTTGCAAAGGGATATGGAAACTATCTGATATTTTCACAAAAATAATATTGTTTTTTGTTTCCTTGAGACTCGAATGCACGTGATGCACGTGTTGTAAGAAAAGTGCGTGGAGACTGGAGGCCCACCGGCACATCAGCATCCTCTGAAAAGATGTTGACGTTCACTGTTTCCTTTGAAACTTTCTGCTGCAATCCAACGGTTGTAATCGCCGGTGGCCTCGAGCAGATGTTGTGGACCAAAGGATGCCATATACTGCCAACAAGGAGGAAGGGACTAGCCGTGAAATGAGTTTTGCTACACAATCACAACTACTATTACATTTCATACTCTATATCTTTTTAAATTTTTAAATATTTTTTTTGAGTTTATTCTTTTTAAACTTTCAAATTTTCTATTAATTATTCATATAATAAATATTTGATAAAAGAAAAAAATTAAAAAAAATATAGTGTTTGAATGTTATGTAAATAATATGAAGTTGTGGAGATTTTTTACTATGAAATACCCTCCAAGTTGAAACTTGAAACTTGAATCTCGATTCAACTTGGATCAGCTTAGAATGGAATATTATTGTAATTGGAAGGGTCTAAAAACTCCCAACGAATCGCGGGGTGCCAACATGGGCTTGGTCCTCCACAGCCCAACAAGACGTATGAGGCCTAAATACCTATATAACCTGATAGTGTTTGAGCTAAACTGATAAGGAAGGCTCCCGCCCATAACTCCTGCACGGTTAAAGATATTTATACACTCGAAACAGACAAATGATTCTAAAAGACTGAGATTTAAGTTTCAAATGATAGATAAGATGGTTAAACCCAAGAGATAAGAAAAGAGCGAAAAGGTTACTTAAAGGGGTCAGGTACTTAAAATATTCAAGAAATGATTTGACCTAGAGATTACTCCTATCATTACTGACTTAAGCATCAGATGCTCCTCTTCTCTACCCTGGTGTATTTTATCCTTTGGTTGTAGGAGATTGTGGATGATAAGCAGTAAAACACGTCCTCAATTGTAATAAAAAAACGTAATTAAATCTATCCACTTTGATTTCCTAGTATAAACTTAAAATTAATTGTAAAATTAATATCTAAATTTTTATTTTTGCACAATTTGACATCTCAATTTACATTTACAAGAACTTCGAGAGTTTTGCAATTCAGTAATCCTGTTAATTTTATTGTTACACAATTAATGACGTGATTGATTGACAAAAATATTGATACCGTGTGTTAACCAATCATAGATTGAGACACCACGTATCATTAATTTTTTAATAAAATTGACATATGCACCTGCTTATTTGAGAGTTTTTTAAAGTTCAAGTATCAAATTTTGCAAAATTTAAAAGCTAGAATCTTCATTGCAAAAATGTAAAAATACATACTAATTTTGTAATTAGCTAAAAAAGCTAGAATCTGATGTAGTCCTTGTTGCTAATAGATTTGATCCCTAAACCTCGCTTGCCAATGAAAATTAAATAGATAAAAGTTCAGTGGTATCAAGCCAACCAATCAATTTTTTACATGTTTTTGTAATTGGACAATGTGGACATTTTACCCTGCCTTGGGGAAGGAATCCAAAAGTAAAAAGACTCCGGGATGAAGTTATCAAGACTAAGGTAGATCTCCAAATCACACAAACTCGATGGACATGTTATAAAAAATTTAGATGCAGACGGTTTCAATAGAAAACACCACGCTCTTTCATTGACTGTTGAAGCACTTGTATACAAGAACAAAAACCAGTTTTGGTATACAAGATCAGAGACCAGTTTTGGTAACTACATATATACGGGTGCAGAAATTATGCAAGAATAAAATTTACACTAAATAAAAAGATTTACAATAAATGAAAACAATTAGGACTCTAATCTTAAGCTGGAACAGTTGACTTTGTTGAAATCATGCAATCTTCTTTAATACACTCTCGCAAGATAGGGCTTCCATCGGCAAAGCTAATATTAAATCGAAGAATTTTAGTACGTTGTCTAGACAAGGGTTTAGTAAACAAATCTGCAAGCTGGTCCTATGTATGAACATGTATGAAGAGTACCCTTTTGAACTAGATCACCTACAAAGGGAATGTCAATTTGAATGTGCTTCATTCGAGAGTGATTAACAGGATTAAAACTGAGATAAGTAGCTCCAAGGTTATTACACAGCAGAGAAGGTGGAGCTTTTAGAGGAAACCCAAGTTCATTAATAAGACCAAGGAGCCACATTGTTTCTGAGGTTGTATTAGCTAAGGATATGTATTCAGCTTCCGTAGAGGAGTGTGCAACAGCTTGTTGTTTCTTGGAGCTCAGGAAGATGGGATTGGAATTGAGAAAGCTGAGATAAGCTGAAGTAGAAGTACGATCATCAATATTTCCAACCCAATCAGCATCAGAATATATTGTGAGATGCCAAGGGGTATCCTTTTTAAGCTAAATGTCGTGAAAACTGGTTTGCTTCAGATATCTAAGCAATCATTTTGCTGCTGTCCAGTGTGTGGTTGTGGGCTTGTGCATAAATTGAGACAACTTGTTAACGACAAAAGAGATAACAGGTCGAGTGAGTGAAAGATATTGAAGGCTCACAATAACACAACAAAATTAAGTACTATCAAAAGAGGCAGTACCATCAACCAACTTTAAAGATGTAATAGTAGATAAGGGAGTTGAAACATCCTTAGCACCAACCATATTTGTTTTGGACAACAAGTCACGAATGTATTTATGTTGTGATAGTAATAACCCTGCACGAGTTGGGATGACTTCCACGCCCAAACAATAATGAAGATTGCCCATATCTTTCAAGGACAATCTAGCACCAAGTTGCTTAATAATAGAGTGCACAAAGCTATAATCATTTACTGTAAGTACAAGGTCATCCAAATACACCAGAAAATAACAAATAATTGAGCCACTTTGATAAATAAAAATAAAAGGGAAGAATCTGCCTTAGAGTTATTGATTGAGCTGCATTATTGCATATTTTATACATTTAAAAATAATATAATTTTAATTGTTTTATTATTTTATTATTGGTTTTAGATAGAAAAATTGATTATGAGGCAAAATCCAAGTTGTAATTTAAATTAATTAAATAACATAATTTATGCTTAATTTTAATACTTGTGATTTAATCGTGTAATATTTCCTCCACGCACAACACACTTTTAATATTTTAGTTTTCATTTTTGTCTAATTTTAGTTTTGTCTTTATTTATTTATTTTTTCTTTTATTTGACTAGCTTTATTATTTTTTGTTTGTTTGTATTATTTATCTTCTTTTTGTTTTACAGCAACTGGCCTCCACGGCGCACGTCTAGCCGTGCCACCGTCCGAAGCCGCCGTGCACCTCCACCTCCAAGCAGCCGCTGCCACTGAACCTCCATACACCACAGCGAACCACGCTGCACCGCAACAATGCACCACCTCCGCCAGCCTCCATGCATGCGTTCGGAGCACGCACAGCCAAACCTTCACGTAACCTCCACACACGGCAGCATCTTCAGGCACTGCTCCAAACACCACCATCCACTGCCACCGTGTGTTAACTCAGCACCTCCATAGCCACGGTCAGGAAGAAACCGCCACGACTGTGCTTCCGTGAAACTGCCACCAATTCCAGCTCCGCCCAAAACATGCACCTCTGTTTTTCCTCCGTAAAACAGAGCAACGTTTCAGATCCTCCACAGCACGGTCTCCTCCTGCTACCGTGAGCCCTTGCGTTCACCACTCTCACTGCCCAGCTAGCAGCGCCGTGCATAGCAGTGCCACGAGAAGTGAGAACGACGCTGTCGTAGGGACAACTTCCATCTCAGCCGTTCATCTACCTCTCGGCTTCATCTCTCTCTCAGAGTTCTCCATTCGGTTGTAACGTGCCAGTGACGAAAGACAAGTAAAATAAAAGAAAGAAGGCAGCAGTGGCTTGACATTTCATTTCAACTGATTCACACTGGGAGATACACAGAAAAACAAATGAAGAGGAAGCTGAAAAGAATAAAAACTTGTTGCGCATGCTGCGGTTTCGTTTGCTCTCGGTGGACAACACGTGAAGACAATAGAGCTTTCGGAATTAATATCGAGAAAACAAAAAAATTGAATCACGCCGAAAGAAGGAACACATGCGGGAGCAAAGCTGGAAAGCAGGAAGAATTAAACACCAGCAACGCAAACGACAAGACGCAGCTGGAAAGGAAGTAAAAAATGCCGAACTCACGGACGAAATGAATTTTCAAGCAACAGTGAATTATTTGAAGCCTATATAAAGACCTTGTCAACGGACAAAGAAACTCGGTAGATTTTAGGAGTAGAGCAGGAGTAGTCTAGCTTAGCTGCTTTATTTTTCAGTTTTCGAATAAAGCTCGGAAAAGAGGGAAGTCCGGTAAAACAATTGAGAGCCTAATGGATTAACGGTTGTTATAAAGCTTTCCTCCTTCATATGTAGTTTCTATTTTTAATTTTAATTTTATTTTATTTCAATTTGAAGTTTATAATGAATCATTGTAATATTTAAGTGTTCACTTTAATTCCAGTTCATTTAAATTACTGTTACTTATTTTTTATGCACTTTAAATTACTGCTCATTTAAAATATTGTCGTTTATTTTCCTCGCACTTTAAATTCTTGCTATTTAAATTTATGTTATTTAATTATCCTGCACCTTTAATTTTTGAAATTTAAAGTACTGTCACTTAATTTTTCTGCACTTTAAATTTATGCAATTTACTTTTATGTCATTTAATTTTCTTGCTCTTTTAAATTTCAGTTATTTAATTTTTAGCAATTTCAATTTACTGTCTTGTACTTTAATTTCTTACTTTTAATCACTGAACCCCAATCCAACAATATGAATCTAGTTCACGACCCGTAAATTTTCATTTCCATTGCTCTCATCTATTCATTGTATATACCATCACTTTTATTTTTATTGTCTCGTTGTAAATATTTTCACCATTTTACATGAGTTTATTTTTAGCACTTTCTCTGTGGAGACGATCTAGGAATTTATTTCTAATTATTACACGAACGCTCCTGCACTGGGGATAGCCTTTGTGTTGCTCATTTTTGAGTGAGTCAATTATGAAAGCCAAGATGAAGAAGGGCATCCTTAAGGGTTGAATACCATGCCCTAGGAGCCTGTTCAAGGCCATAAATGACTTTACGTAACCTGTACACATGATTCGGTTTTGAAGGATCTTTGAACCTTGGAGGTTGATTCATATACACAGCTTCAGTAATTTTCCTATGCAAGAATGCATTGTTAACATCCATTTGTCTTAAAATCCAGCCTTGCATGACAGCAACAATAACCACATATCGAATGGTGGCTGGTTTTACAACAGGGCTAAAAGTTTCTATGTAATCAATCTCGAGTCGTTGGTTATACCCTTTGGCTACAAGTCGGGCTTTGAAGCAATCAATGGAACCATCATTAGCTTTTCGCTTAACCCAAAAGACCCATTTGCACCCCACTGGATTGCAACCTACTGGAGATAGGACTAACTCCCAAGTGCCATGTCTCATAAGAGTAGTGAGCTCATCAGACATGGTTGCAAGCCATTGCGGCATGGATAAAGCTTGGGTCACACACGTTGGTTCAAGATTTTGAGGAAGAGGGTGTTTGGTGACAATGTTGAATTATTTAGGTTTTAAAATGTTGTTCATGGATCGAGTGGTCATGGAATGGGTTTGGCGATTGTTTCAATCGGTCCAAAATCGGGAACAGGGGAAGGGGATTGCAATAATCTCAAGGAATCAGATTCACAATCAGTTTCAAGCACACACGGAGACAACAAAGATTGAGAATCTAAGATATTTTAAGAATTTGAAATTGCAGGAGAAGGAAAAATACAGGGCTTACCTGGAGGAGATGGGTCCATGGTGGAGACAGTTTCCGAAAACACTAGTGCAGCTCGAGGTTTTGCCGGTGAGGAAGTTGCAGATGGTGGCTAAACGGTGTCGTGTGATGGTGGCGCAGCAGACGGCGATGAAGAAGAGAGATCAATGGAGGTTAGGGTTCGGGCTTCATCAAAGAGAACATGCTGAGAGGTGTATATACGATGTGTTTTGGGCTCAAGGCATCTGTAGGTGTTTTGGGTTTAAGAATACCCAATGAAAACACACGGAATGGACTTGGGCTAGAGTTTGTGGGTGTTGTAGGGCCTAGTGAGTGGATAACAGAGACGTACAAAGGCTTTTAATTTGAGATAGTTGGGTTTTGTCCAAAAAGGGCCTTAAAAGGGTGATTTATTTCTAAGGAGACGAGTGGGTTGACGATTTATGAAATAGGCTGCAGTATGGAATGCATGGGGCCAATACAAGAGTGGGAGATTGGCATCATGAAAGAGGGTGTGGTCGGTCTCAACTAAGTGACGGTGACAACGTTCAGAGGCATCGTTTTGTTGAGGTGTGTGAGGGGCAGTAGTGTAGTGACTTATGCCATGAAGAGAGAGAAACGGTTTTAGACTGATATATTTGACACCATTGTTGGAATAGAGGCTTTTAATTTTTGCTTGAAAGCGTTTCTCAACAAGGCTTTTGAATTGGGGAAAGATGGTCTGAACACATGATTTTGCATTTATGGGATAAAACCACATATATTTTGTGTAATGATAAAAAAAAATTAAATACTAATGAGAACCATCGAGACGAATGCAATGAGTGGGTCCCACACATCAGTGTAAATAAGATCAAGAGGGGCATGACTTTGGAAACTTGTGGGCTGAAAAGGTTGTTGATGGGCTTTATTAATAGAACAAGATGAACATAAAGAGTTCGTTTTATTATTCATAATAGGAAGAGAAAAATTATTGACAAGAGTATGGACAACTTTAAACATCGGATGTCCAAGACGCTTGTGCCACCCATCAAACGAGGTCTGTTCATGCACATGTGCAACTATTTGTGAAGAGGAACCCAACAGTGAGTTCAGAAAATGATAAACTTCGCTTTCTCATGCACCTCTTAGTAGGGTCGCCCCTGTGATCCGATCTTTCACAAAAAAATGAGGGATAAAATTCAATAAAACATTATTTTGTGCTGTGAAATGATGAATGAAAATTAAATTTTTGCAAATATTTGGAACACAAAGAGTGTCACGGAGAATAAAATTCAAATGTGGGGAGTTTAAAGTCAAATAACCAATGTGGGAGACGGCTAAACTTGACCTATCACCAATAACAACTTCATTAGTGCCATCATACTCAGAGTGAATAGATAAGTTCGCCTAGTCACCAGTAATATTGTGAGAGGCATCAGAGTCAAGAAGCCACTTACGATCCTGTAGATTGGATGTAGTTGCATAGTTCACCGTGACCTTAGATGAATTTAACTGGGGACAAGACTTGACTGTGTGGCATTTGCTCACAAAATTGACACTTGGGCTGGTAATGTTGTTGGTTGGGCTGATTGGAGGAATTTGTGTACCTGCTATTGTCTTTTGAAGGGCCTTGAGGATTACAGGTCTGGCCTTGAGACCGAGGAGGCCCACTTGCCTTAGACGAGCCCTTGAAATGAGACCCACCAGAGGAAGTCATCTTCTTGTTGTGATGGGAGAAATTTGCAGAGGTGACAATGTTCTGGGTCGCACTCTCCAAGCGCCGTAGATAGCTTTCATGCCCCACCAAGATGTTGTGAAGCTCCTCAAAGGCTAAGGACGTCTCCCGTGCTCGAATCGGTGCAGCTATTTCCCTAAAATCATAACCCAGTCCATTAAGGATATAGAGGGTAAGATCATCATCAAATATTGGATGATCGATGAGTGCAATTTCATCGGCAAGGGCTTTCACCGCCTGCAAATAATTAGGGATGGAGTGATTGCCTCGCTGAATCAAGGTAAGTTCTTCCTTGAGTTGCATAGGCTCGGGTTCGAGATCTACTGGCATACTTGTGATTGAGTTTTTTTCAAGCCTCATGGGAGGTTTTGGCAGTGGCTATGAGAGGGGTAATGGTGGTGGAGGTTGAAGTCAGAATAGCACTCAGGATTAATTTATCTTGACGAACCTAGTGTGTTTTATGTATGTCGGTGGTAGAGACACCGACAGGAGAGGAGCACTATAAAACTCCATTGACATAGTCAAGGAGATCGTAGCGTATAAGGAGAGCTTCAAATTGTGCTCTCCATTGAAGGAAGGTAGATGGTGTAAGTTTCTCATTGATTTGGGCAGAAATATTGAGAGTAATGAGAGCATTTTCAGTAGGGGATATGGGATGAGTGTGTGGTCGGGAAGTGGAGGTTTGATATGAGGGAGAAGACATTGTCAAGAAGAGGATTTGTTTTGCTCATAAGAGTCTGGCTCTCTTGATACCATATAAAAAATTTAGATGCACACAGTTTCAATAGAAAACACCTCACTCTTTCATTGACTGTTGAATCACTTATATACAAGAATAGAAACTAATTTTGGTATACAAGATCAGAGACCAATTTTGATAACTACCTATATATGAGTGCATAAATTATGCAAGAATAAAATTTACACTAAATGAAAAGATTTACAATAAATAAAAACAGCTAGGATTCTAATCTTGAGCTGGAACAATTGACTTTGCTGGAATCATGCAATCTTCCTTAATACCTGTTTGCTCTTATACGTTGACTTGATCATAATACAGTTGACTTTGCTTTCTCCCCATCCTTTGTTCCTTCATCCTTCTTCAAAGCGCACTTGGGATGGAGATCAAAGTCACACTGCTTACAGTAAAAAGAATACCCATTTCCCATCTTCCCACAGCCATCACAACCATATAAGTTCCGATGAGTCTTTGTAAGTTCATGCTCCGAATGCAGTTCATGTTTCAGTTTCTAAGGCCACCCCTTCGCCATTTCCTCAAAATGCTTCATACGCTCTTCAGTGAATGGATATGTGTTTGCACCATAAGCTGTTATGAGCTGCCATGCTTCCTTGGTGACCAGCCTGCCACTTTGGCCAATTACAACAGCAACAGGAATGCCCTGAATTTTGAATTTTGCGTGACAGGAACTTCTTCCTCTCATCACCAAATGGGAGGGCTAACCAGGGCATGCCTCCAAAGAATTCATCAAACAAGGACTGATCACGATCGCTGGAGATGAATATAATTTCAAAGGCTTTGTCCTTTGCCTTTATCTCGTGGTACACTTCTATCGGCTTAGGCATTAATGCATGACAAGGCGGGCACCAGTGAGCTGAGAAATACAGCAAAATGTTCTTCCCAACTAGTTCCTATGTCTATGATTCAGATCTGGCCTTCTCAATCTCAGCAAGCTCAGCAACCTTTTCTGGTGTAAAAGGATAGGCTTCATTACCATGTTCCTTAATGAGCTCAGCCACATTTGGGTGTACAGTCTTCCCATCTGGCCCAATTATAACCACTGCAGGAAGGGTATTCAACTCAAAGTAATGAGGAAGCTTTTCATAGGTCATCCTTGAAGGGCACCATCAACCATGGCATTGTTTTGAACCCCTCTTTGAAGTGTTCATCTTCATGGTCCAGAGGTATCAACACAATCTCAAAATTTTCACCTCTCTCCTTGAGTTTCTTATAAACCTGAATAAGTTTTGGGGTAAATACAAGGCAAGCCCCATGAGCTTGTATTGAAAAATACAGGCCAACTGTTTTGCCTTCAAGCTCAGGTACAACGATCTGTCAACAAATAGCATTAACAACTAGTAATTATTGTCATTCACATAGCTAGAACAGAGCAAAGATACCAATGTACTTGGCCAAAGGTACTGTATCTTATTTCAATCATTTGACTCCAAATAATCGCATGAGCCAAAAATAAAAACAGAACTCAAGGATTGATTCTTCTTAGCCGCCTCCTCTTCATCTTTCAAAAACTGAAATTTTTCGGAAGTAAACATATAACCATTCACTCTGTATTCCCTGATGATTTTGCACCCATTATTCCTCAAGACCTTCCCATTGGCATCAAGGATGACAAGATGAGGGATGCCCCTCACTTTGAACAAGCTCTTAAGGTGTTTCCGGGTCTCCGAGTCAGTGAATGGAACATGCAAGCCAAGGCATTTTGGCGAAGTAGTCATTGAATGATTCATCATTTCTATCAGAAGAAATGAAGACTACTTAAGTCACCTTTGGGCAACAACTCTTCGTAAACTTCCACTAACGTTGGGGTAAAATGGCAACATGGACCGCACCATGAGCCAGAGAAATACAACCCCACAGTCTTTCTGGACAAATTACTGATCTTAAGCTATGAAAGGGAGAGAGAGAAAAAAAAATCAAAGACCAATTTTCCATTTGAAGTAGGTGAAGAAGATCATCGAAAGAAGCTCTTTTGCATTTTTTTCAAAACGCTTTGAGGATTCAGGGCGATTTGAGTAGCCGCTGTTAACTGATTTTCTAGTGTGAAAATTTATGCTGATGAGAGTCTCTTTCTTGCCGTAAGTGCAAGTTGTTTTTTCTCTTCATTTGGAGTGGGTTTTTATTCCTCTTTCTGGTTTTCTGTTCGTGTATTTGTGGATTCTTGTGATGGCGGATGATCTTACGGAGTGATGGAGTTCCCTTTCATTATCTGAAGCTGAAATGTCCACTATATAGTTGTCTGATTCTATGGAGTCAAATAGAGCATTTGACACTACGAAGTGCTTTCTATTTAAGCTCCTAACTATGAAGTTTTATAACAAGGAGGCGTTCAAAAGGATGATGAAGAATTTATGGCATCCTTCGGTAGGTTTTCAAATTTATGACATGGGAGAAAATCTTTTTTTGGAAGCCTGCTCTACGATGGGTGAAAAGGAGAGGATTTTATCCAATGGACCTTGGACTTTTGGGAATAGTCTGGTAATATGCACTGATTATGATGGGGCTCTTCAGATTACAAAAGTTCCTATGTTATTTGCTCCCTTTTGGGTTCGAATTTATGATTTACCTCTAGATGTGATGAACGCACGGGCAGTTCGCAAGACTGCAGGAACAGTGGGTGTTGTTGAAGATGTTGATCTCATTGACGTAAGACCTGGTTGGGGGGAGTATGTTCATGTGCAAATATCTTTGGATACAAGTAAACCATTGTTGCATGGTAAACGAGTTGTAGTGGGTGAATCAGATTTTGTATGGGTCCGTTTTAAATTTAAAAGATTACCACAATTCTGTTATCATTGTGGGATACTGGGACATGGGGAGTGAGATTGTCTGCAATGGATCAACAATAAAGGTGCTGTTGGGAGTGTTGATTTTCCTTATGGTTCATGGCTGAGGGTGGGGGGTTTTTCTGTGCATGCACGTAACTCTCTGGGTTAGTCTAATGAAGGAAGTACAAGCAACTCTTCACCTGTGGATGATGATCGGAGCAATTTGCCGGTTAAGGATCTGATGGCAGTTACAGCGACTACAACTCAACCGTTGATGGTTGTAGAAACAGAGCAGTTGGGTAAAACTGCTAAGGGGAAGGAAAATGTAATAACTGTTTCTAAGGGTGATGGGCCTTGTGTGGGCTGAGGGCCCATTTTGGCTTCAACTCTATTGTCCTCTATACAGTTGTAGAAGGCCAACCCAAAATCTGCATCCTCTTCTTCTCGCAAGGGAAAACAGAGGATATCAAGGGTAAATCACGCTCATTGTGCTCGTTTGTCTCTGCTTCCGTTGGTTCCTTCAAAGCATCATTCGAAGGAAAAGGTCTTGGGAGATTCAAGTAACTCGATCTAGTGGAAGAAACAGAAGTCTATTGGAGATGAATCTCTGGTGGATGTCCCTATCATATCGGCGGAGGCTGAGGTTCATCCTCGCCGACAGCCATGAAAATCATGAGCTGGAACTCGTGAGGGCTTGGGAATCCTCGGGGAGTTCGAACCCTTTGAGATCTTATTCGGAGGGAAGATCCTGATATTGTCTTCATTATGGAGACACGATCCAGCCAAGCTCGTATGGAGGTTCTGAAGGTCCAACTGGGATTTCCATGTTTTCTCATAGTGGGTAGTATCGGTCGGAGTGGTGGGTTGTGCCTTTTTTGGCGACAAGAGGTAAATCTTGTTTTAAATTCCTATTCCCAGTTTCATTTTGATATTTTTGTTTCGGACCCAATTTCTGGTGTTTCTTGGAGTTTATCGGCGATATATGGGCATCCAGAGACAAATTGTAGAAGAGATACTTGGGCTTTGTTACATTTACTAAAGGATCAATTTAATGGGCCATGGTTATGTTGTGGTGACTTAAATGAAATTTTGGATAATTCTGAGAAACTGGGGGGTAAGGAGCGTCCAGCTAGCCAGATGAGGGGTTTTTAGGATGCCTTGGATTATTGTCAATTACGTAGTATAGATGCTACTGGGCCATTGTATACATGGAGTAATTTGAGGGAGGGGTCAGCTCTTGTCCTAGAGAGGTTGGACATATTAGTAAGTAATCTGGCATGGCTCGGGTTCGAGATTTATTAGCATACATGTGATTGAGTTTTTTCCAAGCCTCATGGGAGGTTTTGGTAGTGGCTATGAGAGGAATAATGGTGGTGGAGGCTGAAGTCAGAATAGCACTCAGGATTAATTTATCCTGACAAACCTAGTGCATTTTATGTAAGTTGGTGGTAGAGGCACTGACAGGAGAGGGGCACTGTAAAACTCCAGTGACGTAGTCAAGGAGATCATAGCTTATAAGGAGAGTTTCAAATTGTGCTCTCCATTGTGGGAAAGTAGATGGTGTAAGTTTCTCATTGATTTGGGCAGAAATATTGAGAGCAATGAGAGTATTTTCAGTAAGGGATATGGGATGCGTGTGTGGTCGGGAAGTGGAGATTTGATCTAAGGGAGAAGACATTGTAAAGAAGAGGATCTGTCTTGCTCATAAGATTCTGGCTCTCTTGATACCATATAAAAAATTTAGATTCACAAGGTTCAACAGAAAACACCACACTCTTTCATTGACTGTTGAAGCACTTATATACAAGAATAGAAACTAGTTTTGGTATACAATATCAGAGACCAGTTTTGGTAACTACGTATATACGGGTGCATAAATTATGCAAGAATAAAATTTACACTAAATGAAAAGATTTACAATAAATAAAAACTGCTAGGATTCTAATCTTGAGCTAGAACTGTAGACTTTGTTGGAATCATGCAATCTTCCTTAATACCTGTTTGCTCTTATATGTTGACTTTGATCATAATACAGTTGACTTTGCTTTCTACCCATCCTTTGTTCCTTCATCCTTCTTCAAAGCGCACTTGGGATGGAGATCAAAGTCACACTGCTTACAATAAAAAGAATACCCATTTCCCATCTCCCCCCAACCATTGCAACTATTATGAGTTTCGACGAGCCTTGGTAAGTTCATGCTCCGAATGCAGTTCATGTTACAGTTTCTCAGGCACCCCTTTGCCATTTCCTCAAAATACTTCATATGTACTTCAATGAATGGATATGCGTCTGCACCATAAGCTGTTATGAGCTGCCATGCTTCCTTGGTGACCAACCGGCCACTTTGGCCAATTACAATAGCAGTCGGAATGCCCTGAATTTTGAATTTGCGTGATAGGAACTTCTTCCTCTCATAACCAAATGGGAGGGCTAACCAGGGCATGCCTCTAAAGAATTCATCAAACGAGAACTGATCACGATCGTTGGAGATGAATATAATTTCAAAGGCTTTGTCCTTTGCCTTTATCTCGTGGTACACTTCTATCAGCTTAGACATGAATGCACAACATGGCGGGTACCAGTGAGTTGAGAAATACAGCAGAATGTTCTTCCCAACTAGTTCAGACACTGGGACCTAATAAAGGAATGAACTGTAAGAATGCACAGTGAAAAAATACCTCAAGTTCAGCTTATAAAATTGCTCAACAAGTTTCTCTAGATTGACAAATCACAAGCGTTTTCTCTTAGTGGTGAAGTGTATTACGTAGTATAAAACTAGAGTAACACTTAACAAACCAGCAACCTAAATATCTTATCAAGAGAGAACAAAAAGATAGAGAGCTTTTTGTGTATTTCAAAATGGTTACCCAAATCAACTAGGGGGCACTATATATACAGTCACCCACACGGCTGGCCTTAATTCTGCAGTTACCCTGCAGTTACACTGCAGGGGTAACGCATGGCTTTAAGTCATGTGTTACAAGTCAAGTAACGCATGGCTTAAAAGCCTTGCGTTACTTGCACTGGAAGGAGGGGTCAGCCCACGTGGGTGCCCCTCTATCTTACATCTCCCATTCGCACACAGTGGGCATGACCCCATGTCTGTATCTCTCTAATGTTTTCAATCTTATTCATACAAATAAATAGGTTGTGCGACCACCAAGAACATCTGTAGAAAGGTGGGAGTACATACACCAAATCTCTCCCAGAGAAGATCAGCATAGTAACACCCCTAAAGTGTCTGGTCATGTCCTAGACTCATTCGATCGCATCAAGATCAAGCATTTTCGAACCCTTTTGAGTTAAAAATTCAGAACAATGCTTGACTACCTCTAAATCATTTCAATGTGTTCACAACGTTAGTCGCTACCAAAATGTAGCGTCATAGTTTGAAGTCAGCAAGCACTATCGAAGATACGATATCAAAGAGTCTTCCCTTTGCACTCATATCACTCAATTTTGGTCGAACCGCTTTCCCAACAAGACCTCTTTAGACCGTATCAATCATGGCCATAGACAGCATGCCAAAGTAGCAAACATCATAACCTCTATCTCGTGACATAGTCAAAAGTAAAGGACATTTAAAAAAAAAAAAAAGAAGACTCACACAGTGAAAAAGAGGGGAATCTATTATTCATTTACTCATATGGTCGAATAAGCATATGTAGTATGAAACACATGCTACGGTAGATTTTTCTTTCTCAAATAGCATATGTCTATATCAACACCGTACAGATTTTAGTTTAGCCGCTCCTTAAGCGTCTAACCCGAGTTCCTCTATTTACATGCCTCCAAGGCATTAAAGAGGATCTCGCAACTGGCTAACTACAGGCTACATGGATGGTGGGGTAACCCATGCATAGTCCTCTCAATGGACCTCATCTTAGCTCCCATTAAGGCGACATATATGTGTGTCAGCCAACTTATCCCTTTGGACAAGTACCTAGGGACACAATGTCTCATCTCTACTCGCTACTTAAGCACTAGAGACGATCGCTCGTGTGAGTAAGCCGATCTAAGTCTGTTGACATATCTTGTGTGTGTATTAGAAAAACAATCCGATAAAGAAAGAATTGAATCATATTGTATTAATATCCCAAAGGAAATGTTACATCTCAATATCATTTGAAACACAAATTACATTTACAGTCTACGCAGTCCTAGATTCCTAACATGAGCCTCAGAGACATCTCTTACTATAAATTTCGTTAAGGGATCAACAACCATGAAACTCGTAGAAAGGTGTTTCAGAACCACTTCCTTTTGCTCTACCATATCTTTGATGTAGTGATATCTGATATCTATGTGTTTTGTTATTCCATGATACTTTGAGTCCTTAGCATATTTGAGAGCTGCCATGCTATCGCAAAATATCGTCACCGGATTTGAAGTATCCATGCCAATATCTAAATGCTTGAGGAACCTTCGTAACCAAACAACTTCTTGAATTGCTGCAGAACATGCTATGTATTCTGCCTCCATGGTGGATAAGGTTATACAAGGCTATTTCTTACTACTTCATGTAATGATGCTATTGTTGAGCAGAAAGATATATCCAGTGGTTGATTTGCGCTCATCTAGGTCATTGCCTCAATCGACATCATTGTAACCTCTTAGCTGTAAATCTGAACCTTGATAGCACAACACATAGTCCACAGTTCCCTTGAGATATTGCATAATCCTCTTGACTGCTTTCTAGTGAGCCAGTCCAGGGTTAGATTGGAATCTACTCACTAAACCAACTGCATAGCATATGTAAGGCCGAGTACACATCATTGTGTACATCAGGCTACTCATAGCATTAGCATAAGGGACACGAGTCATCTTTTCCTTTTCTCTTTGAGTCTTAGGACACAACTCTTTAGACAAGTTATCGCTTCTTGTAACAGGGGTGTTAATGGGTTTACATCCACTCATTAGGAAGCGCTCAAGATCTTTCTTTATGTAAGTTTGTTGGGACAAACACAAAAGTCTCTCTGAGCGATCTCTGTAGATCTTAACTCTCATAATGTATTCTGCCTCACCCATATCCTTCATTTCAAAATTTAAGGATAACCACTCTTTTGTGGCGACTATCAACCCTTTAACATTTCTAGCTAGTAGTATGTCGTCAACATACAATGACAACATAATGAAACTCTTCTTGGACCTTTTGATATAGACAATGATCCTCTGTGATCATCGTAAACCCATTCGAGAGAATGACTCGATGGAATCTAAGGTACCATTGTCTAAATGATTGTTTTAGACCATATATAGATCAGGCTACTCATAGCATTAGCATAAGGGACACGAGTCATCTTTTCCTTTTCTCTTTGAGTCTTAGGACACAACTCTTTAGACAAGTTATCGCTTCTTGTAACAGGGGTGTTAATGGGTTTACATCCACTCATTAGGAAGCGCTAAAGATCTTTCTTTATGTAAGTTTGTTGGGACAAACACAAAAGTCTCTCTGAGCGATCTCTGTAGATCTTAACTCTCATAATGTATTCTGCCTCACCCATATCCTTCATTTCAAAATTTAAGGATAACCACTCTTTTGTGGCGACTATCAACCCTTTAACATTTCTAGCTAGTAGTATGTTGTCAACATAATGAAACTCTTCTTGGACCTTTTGATATAGACAATGATCCTCTGTGATCATCGTAAACCCATTCGAGAGAATGACTCGATGGAATCTAAGGTACCATTGTCTAAATGATTGTTTTAGGCCATATATAGATCGTTTGAGCTTGCACACTTTGCGCTCTTGACCTTTGACCATAAAACCAGTTGGTTGATCCATATATATCTTCTCATCTAGTTCTCCATTGAGAAATGTTGTCTTAACGTCCATCTGGTAGAGTTTCAAATCCATGTTTGCTACTATAGCTAGAATCAGGCGAATTGAGGCAAACCTCACCACTGGTGAAAATGTTTCCTCATAGTCTATACCCTTTTGTTGGTTATATCCTTTCACCACTAAGCGAGCTTTGTACTTATCTACTGATCCATCTGACTTGCGTTTGACCTTAAGAACCCATTTGTTTCCAATAGTCTTCGCTCTGTCGGTAGATCAACCAAATCCTAGACCTGGTTAGTCTCTATAGAGTCAATCTCATCATTAACAGCTTTCATCCACTCATCTTTAGTAGAAGATGAGAGAGTCTCATGAATTGTCCTAGGCTCGTTATTATCATGCGGAGCTACCATAAAAGCGTCCCTTTCAATTTCAAAACGACGACGGGGAATACTTTCATGTGTGCTTCTATGCGGCTAAGGTTGTTGTGATTGAGTGACAAGTGGTATGCTCCCACTCGGATTTAAGTCCTTTTTATAATTTGTAGGAGCTTGAAGAATTTCTTCCTCATTCTCAACTAAATTCCTTGGAGCACTTTCCTCTTGTTCCATAATCTCATGAAGTTCTAAACTTCTATTGATCTCACCTCTACTTGGAAACTCATCTTCAATGAAATCCACATCTCGTGACTCAATTTCAGTCACACTTCCATCAGATTGTTCATCTATTAACATATACCCTTTAGAGTGTTTTGAGTACATTATAAAGATACACTTCTTCCCCTCTAGGGCCTAACTTCCCATATTATGAGAAATATTGTGAACAAAACCTGTTGAACCCATGGCTGCAAGTTACGCAAATTGAGTTTCTCGCCGGTCCATAGTTCATATGAGGTGGAAGTTATTGATTTGGAGGGTACTTAGTTAAGAATGTAGGCAGCAATCAAAAGTGCATCCCCCTAAAAAGAAATTGGTAGGTTTGCTTGCGCCATCATTGACCTAACCATCTCAAGCAGTGGTCGATTTCTCCTTTTTGCCATGCCATTTTGCTGCGGTGTACTAGGCATCGTCAACTGTTTTTTGATTTCTTTTTCATCACAGAGCCTTTTATATTGCTCAGAAAGATATTCTCGTCCTCGGTCATTTCTTAGAGTTTTTAAACTCTTGTCTAACTGATTCTCAATCATTCTTAGATATCGCCGAAAGCATTCAAATGCCTCAGACTTGTGGGAGATTAAGTAGAAATGACCGTAACGTAAAAAATTATCTATAAATATGATGAAGTAGACACCTCCATGTCTTTCCCTCACACTCATTGGACCACAGATGTCTGAGTGAACTAATTGCAGTGGAAAAGATGCCCTAGTGGCTTTTCCAAACGGTTTTCTCTTAACTTTTTCCATTAGACAATATTCACATGTGAGCAAGATGACCTTATCGAGATTGTCTATTAGACCTTCTCTAGCTAATCCAGTCATTCTATCTTACTCTTTATGGCCAAGCCTAGCATGCCATTTATATGAATTCAAATTATCAGATGTAGAAAGAAAAGCAATAGACTCATTCATATTTGAATAATTCAAATCCAATATCATAAAACTGTCTTGAAGAAAAGCATTGCCATAAAACACATGGCCCAAATAAAAGGAAACATAATTGTTTTCAAATACAATCTGAAAACCAAGTTTTAATAGAGTAACTACAGGAATTAAGTTTCATTGGATCTCGGGAGCGTATAATACATTGTGGAGGAAAAGAGTGTGGCCACCCCGCAAGTCCAGCTTGTAGGTACCAAGTCCCAATACCTCCACGCTAGCTCCATTCCCCACCTTGATATCATGGCTCCCAGCTAGAATCCGGCGATACTCCACAAATTCGACTTTGTCTCGCGCTATGTGTTCGGTCACTCCTGAATCAACAGTCCACACAGGATAGGAGTAAGTAACCATCACATGGCTAGTTACAAAAACAATGCAAGAAAAGTCAGAGTGTACCTTCTTCGGCTCAGTGCAGTCACGAGCGAAATGGTCATTCTTTCTGCAGTTGAAGCACTCTGCTTTTGACTTGTTCTTCCCACGCTTGCCCTTTTTGCTAGCTGGGAAGTTCCTGACACATTTTTAATTTGTCCAGTAGCTACTCCATTCTTGGACTTCTTGCGATTAGGCCTTGATGCCTTGTGCGAACTAGAATTAGCCACGTAGGCCGTATGATTGGGCTTAGCAACCTTCAATTTCAAGTGACTCGAGATATCATCAAAGTCTTTGATATTCTCGTTATGTGTCAGGTTTTGGCTCATATTCTCCCAAGAATTCGGTAGTGATCTTATCACTGCCTGGACTTGCTGTTCATCAGTCAGGTTGTTTCCTGTCGACTTAAGTTCGCGGATCATGGACGACATAGCCCTAAGATGCTGCATTATCGTGTGGTCAGAGCGCATCTTATAGGAGTCAATCCTCATGGTTAATCCATGCAAACTAGTGTCTGAAGTTCCACCTAACTTCAACTTCAAAGCATCTCACATGCTTTGGACAATGGCATAGATCTCAAACTCACACATTATATCATTGTGCATGCTGCTTAACATTATTATGCGTGCACATTGACTTTTCTTAGCCCATTGAGTATAGGCTAGTTGTTTTGTGTTGTTCCAAGATCCCTTCCCCGGGCGGAGTAATAGAGTGAGATAAGGCTTCCAAGACCTCTTGCTCCTCTAGGACATATTGGATCTTGCGATGCCAAATGTCGTAGTTCTCCTCATCCAATTTCTCCCATTTGTTTAAATCGGCAACTATACTCTTGGATGCCATATCACTACAATACGTAGAGAATGAATATTACACACACACACCTAAGAAATCTGTCGCGTCTATCCAAGCTAGAAAAAGAATAATTTAGACATGTTGCAAGATAAAAAAATAGCTACGCCTCAAAATCATCTCTTGTGCCACAATATCCAACTATTAAATTTCTAACCTATTCCTGCACAAATTTAAAAAGTAAATATGAGAGAATTAATCATCATAAATCTCAACTATACTCCCACTATCTTAGGTAGTCATCTAGACCTAGTAATATGTAAAGACATAACTTACTAAAACCGCAGTAACCTTTTGGGCCAGTTTACAAGGACAACTACTTAGACTACAATAACCTAGTGGACTAGTCTATAAGGATAGCTACTTAGATTACAACGACCTGTTGGGCCAGTCTACAAAGATGGTTCTTTTAAGACCATTGCAGTCCATTCTTCTTGTTCTATCAGTGCATTTACAGTTCTTACTGGGGCCATCGTAGTCTTTTGGCTATATAGTGCATTTACAGTTCTTACTGGGGTCACTGCAATTCTTTCAGCCTATCATTCACACTGACAATTCTAACTAAGACTACTTAGTGAGAATTTTCTATTTTATCACTAAAAAAAATGAAAACTAATGTCTAAACATCCAAACCTAACATTCATAGATGATAAAATAATCACATATCCACATGTTCAATTCGCACATACATGTTATCACATTTAATCCAAAATATTAAATAAAAGATCACATGTAATATAACATTATGGGATTAAAAAAATAGCATGAATATAACCATATATTCATATGTAATCATATTTAATCTAAAACATTAAATAAAAGATCACATGTAATATAACAATATATCTAAGCATATATTAAATCATGCAATTTGTTTTTCTTTTTATAAAACAAAATAAATATATAATAAATACATTTAAAAGCCCCCACCTAAGTCAAAGGAAAGTCGCAACCCAGTGGTGCGCGCTGCCCTTGTCTAACCGGTCCTGGGTTTGAATCCCAGGGGTGCCACTTCTATCATTTTCTATTTTATTTTGTGTTAAAAAAAATGGGCTTAAACAATGTTGGGCCACAAAAATTGGCCCTTTCTTTAAAAAACAAAAAAAAAATAGAATGGCCTATTCGGGCCCAAGCCCAATTCCTTTTCTTAAACCAAAAAACCAATGGGCCGAAAAACCCAACCCAGCCAAAACAAATGGCCCATATGACTTTAAAAGTCATCTTCTTCCTTCTGATGGCTACTGTTCTTGTGAACAGTAGCCATCTACACAGTAGGAACCCATCCGCCGCTGGAGACCACCGCATCACCCTTAGCTGTTTCCTTTGCCAGAAATGATAACTTCAAGCAGCTGGGTGGTGTCGCAGCACCTCCGTGGTGAACGCAACACCACGTGATGCTCGCAGCACCTCTGTGGTGCTTGCAGTGCCACCTTGGTGCGCGTTGCACCACTACGTTGGTGCAGTCATGGTGGGCGGTGCTCTCAGCACCTTGCTATGCTTAAAAAAATAGTTTTTTTTTTTAAAAAATATTGGGGCAATAACTCTGGTGCAGTGAATTATTTAAAAAAAATGAGGACCAAAAAAAAAAAAAATGGCACCCAGATTTCATGCATATGCAAAGAAAAAATATAAACCTGAAGCAATTATATATGCTCTAATACCAATGTAAGAAAGCACAGAGGAAAAATACATCAAGCTCAGCTTATAAAATTGCTTTACAAATTTTTTTAGATTGACAAATCACAAACGTTTCCTCTTAATGGTAAAGTACACTATGTAATATAAAATTAGAGTAACACTTAACAAACACACAGCCTAAATATCTTATCAAGAGAGAACAAAAAGAGAGAGTTTTTTGTATATTTTAAAATGGTTACCCGAATCATCTGAGGGGGAGACTATATATATAGTCACCCACACGGCTGGCCAATCTTAATTCTGTAGTTACCCTGCAGGGGTAACGCTTGGCTTTAAGCCATGCATTACAAGCACTGGAAGGAGGGGTCAGCCCATGTGGGCGCCCCTCCATCTCACATGAACAAAACATTAATTTGCAAGAATTCAATTGTACAATTAACTCCCCCGATTTAGCAACCGTCAGAAAATCTTGCAAATTTAAAATTAACAAGAAGCGTACCTTGGAACCACTTTTGTCAATCACAAAGTCACTTTCCCCTAGAACCAAAACTGATTCCAGTGTCTGTGATTCAGATCTGGCCTTCTCAATCTCAGCAAGCTCAGCAACCTTGTCTGGTGTAAAAGGATAGGCTTCAATACCATGTTCCTCAATGAGCTCAGCCACATTTCCATCTGGCCCAATTATAACCACTGCAGGAAGGGTATTCAACTCAAAGTAACGAGGAAGCTTTTCACAGGTCTTGTCCTTGAAGGGCACCGTCAACCATGGCATTGTTTTGAACCCCTCTTTGAAGTGTTCATCTTCATGGTCCAGAGGTATCAACACAATCTCAAAATTTTCACCTCTCCTTGAGTTTCTTATAAACCTCAATAAGTTTCGGGGTAAATACAAGGCAAGCCCCATGAGCTTGTATCGAAAAGTACAGGCCGGCCAACTGTTTTGCCTTCATGCTCAGTTACAGCGATCTGTCAACAAATAGCATTAACAACTAGTAATTATAGCCATTCACATAGCTAGAACAGAGCAAAGATACCAATGTACTTGGCCAAAGGTGTACCTTATTTCCATCATTTGACTCCAAATAATCGTGGGAGCCAGAAATCAAAACAGAACTCAAGGACTGATTCTTCTTAGCCGCCTCCTCTTCATCTTTCAAAAATTGAATTTTTTCCGAAGTAAACGGATAACCATTCACTCCGTATTCCCTGACGATTCTGCACCCATTATTCCTCAAGACCTTCCCATTGGCATCAAGGATGACAAGGTGAGGGATGCCCCTCACTTTGAACAAGCTCTTAAGGCGTTTCCGGGTCTCCGAGTCAGTGAATGGAACAGCAAGCCAAGGCATTTTGGCGAAGTAGTCGTTGAATGATTCATCATTTCTATCAGAAGAAATGAAGACTACTTCAAAGTCACCTTTGGGCAACAACTCTTCGTAAACTTCCACTAACGTTAGGGTAAAATGGCAACACGGACCGCACCATGTGCCAGAGAAATACAACCCCACAGTCTTTTCGGACAAATTGCTGATCTTAAGCTATGAAAGGGAGAGAGAGAAAAAAAAATCAAAGACCAATATGATTAAAAAGGAAAGTTTTCCATATGGAGTAGGCGAAGATAGTAGAAAAATCATCTAATCAACTGGGCTTTTTTCTATAATTTGAAATGGTAAACATTCTACAGTTCTACTTCTTTCTATGCTATGAAAGGATCTCATAATCTGCGAGATAACAGTCATAAAATATGTGCTAATGATATACTTTTTGCTTGCCAAACAATCAAAATAACGAAATCAGGATAACATATTCATGAGAATCATACTTACGTTGTCTGAGAGGTGATCATGTTATTATAATTTTTTTAAATTTTTTATAAAATATAATAAATAATTCAATTTTTTTTTTAAAAATTTTAATTCAACTTGTTTAAATTTTAAATAATAATAATTAACAAATAAAATATTAAACTTTTTATCTAAAATAAAAAGTCCTTATCTCCCTCCACTGCCTTAAAAAAAACTAGCTTGGAGACGCCGTTATCTCGTTCACGAGGGATCAAATGACTCGTCGGTAAAGATAATTTTATTAAAATGAATTTTTATATGGATGTTTTTTTTATATTGTACAGCATATTATAAAAATACTTTTATTATAAAATATACGTAACGTATCATATAAAATAATATTAATATATAACTTTATTTTTATACAACTTCTTTAGTTTATTTTAATCGGAGAGATAAAAAATATTAAAGCTTAAGATTGGTTTGGTTTCACAAAACAAAACTATCTTATCTCATATAATTATTATAACTTTTTCAAACTCATACAAAATATAATAAATAATTTAATTTTTTCAAAATTTTAAACAAAAATTATATTAAAAAAATTATATTATAATAATATTTTATTTAATTTTTAATAAAATATCTTATTTCATCTATTCTCAGCTGAACTGCATAACCTCATTTCATATGTAAAAATAATGAATAATAATAAAAATAAGTAAAAAATAATAATAAAATAAAAAATAATAATAAGAGTTGATACTCTAATATCCAAACTAGGTGCCGAAACTTTATTTTGACCAAAAAAAAGAAAAAATGGCCGAGATAGCTTATCCATATCTCGTAGGCACAACGTCCTTCACAAAAATATGGGTTCCTTCACAAAAACATGGGATGGGTTAAAAATCTTATGATCATATAAAAACAGGAAATATATTATAAAAAAGACCAATACTAGGATACACAGTAAATATGTATCCCAAATATGCATATTAGTACAAATGATTTTTTTTTTCTATTTTTTAAAGTATTTTTTAGACATCTTTAACTATTAAGAAAAATTAAAAAATATATATAAATTTACTAGTAGTCACTTTCTTAACTATTAAAAAAATAAAAAAATAAAAAATATTAGTGGTCACATTTGGAGCATATTTGAGAATCATACTATTATTTTCTTATAAACAAAACACTTCAATTCTAATATAATTTATGTGATTAACCTATTGAGTGGAATAATCTCTATACTCTAAGGCTGTTTGGATGTTGAGATGAGATAAGATTATATAAAAATTTGTGAATAGAAATAAAATAGTTTGTGAATAATAGTGAAACGGTTTGAGTTAAAATATTTTATGGAATTTCAAGAAAATTGAGAGAAAAAATTAAATAAAAATATTACAAAGTTAAAATATTGTTAGAATATAATTTATTAATATTATTTTTTATTTTGAGATTTAAAAAAGTTGTAATGATTAGATAAAAAATTAAAAATTAAAAAATATTTATATTTATAATATTTAGATGTTGAAGTGGAATGAAATGAAAAGATCTTGCAATTCAAACCTAGCAATATGGAGCAAAGTTTCGTGTCCTTTTACATGTTTTGGAGAAGAGAAAAGAAAAGAACATAAAATCCAAACGTTATTTAAAAAAAAAAAAAAATCCAATAATCAAGAATCGCTATAAAAATATAAAATAAAAATAAAAAAACCCCCGGGAAGTCCAAGACTCCAAGGCTGTGCCTACTGCCTAGGCACAAATTACAATCATGCAATGGGCAGCGATTCATATTTTAGTAACATAGTAACATATATATTTTTTTATTTAATTGTTAAGAAAGTGTCACTACAATAAAATTGATTTTTAGGGATGAAAATTATTTTGTCCCTAAAAGTCCTTTTTTGGGATGAAATTTAAATTTCATCCCAAAAAATTGATGATTTTACAAAATCTTTCAAACGGGAAAATATCCTTTTGAACAGTATTTTCTGTGACAAAATAAAGAGTCTCAAAAAATTTTTTTCATTCCAACAGAAAAAATATGTTTAAACTGAAAAATCTTGGCGGGGAAGTATTTTATTATGTTGGGGAAACTTCAAAACCGTTCGAACGATAAATATTTTTGTTCGAACGGGAAAAATTTGGCAGCAAAACCTGGTGGGAAGGTTTCTAGACCGTTTTAACAGAATATATTTAGTACGAACATATTCAAGCACTACATTTATATATTCGAACCTGTAATATTAATCTCTGTACATAACTCAAAATATAAAAAAATATATCATATATAAAAATTCATTAATTAATTTTATGTAATTAATTTAAAAATATTTTAATGATTTTTTATGTTAAATAAATATTATCAGCCATGCACCACATAATATAAATGAATAATTACTCTAGAAAAGACAAAATATTTAATTTGTAGCCATAATCTCTGTACGCAACTCAGTCATGGCACTATGCACTGCATCAATCACCGTTGATGTGTGTATGCCGATCTTAGCACATAGTATGTCGGCCATCTCCTCGCGAGTAGATGTGTGTGATGCCTTGGCTTGTATAGATGCCTCACCAGTTGATACTCCAGTATCTCTCGACTGTGCATCTCTCCAAATATCAACCCTGTCATCAAGAACAAGTCCACAAAAACGAAATCTCGAGTGTCCTGTGCTCCGTGACAGGGTGATGTTGTTGATCGATCCCATCGGCTGGCATGAACGCTCGGCAACTCCTGGCACGACCCTGGAATGTAGCAAAAATCGAGTGATTAGGATCTCGAACGACATTATATCTGTCGTAATGTATCGAGCCTCTGATCGGATGCTCTCAAATATATATCCCACGAGGTCGATCGGAATGCCACGAGCGACCTGTATCATAAATCTCGCTCAATCCATGCCAACCTTGATCTTGTACAGTCGAGAGTCAATATTGTTGGTGATGATCAAATTCATGATCTTGAAGAAAGAAGATAAATCTGCATGCTTAATGCTCTTCGTCCCATCGTACACTAGAGCATCTGGACCAACAATCAAGTCTCTAACCTTGTGATCAGCAAGTGTATCGATCTCATCTGTGTAAACTGGTGGATCGTCCTGAGACATCTCTGCATCACTTGAAGGATTAGATTCTCTAGGCGGCAGGTTCGGATATGGAACAACCAACATAGGAATACAGAGATATGCAGCGAGTCCATCCGTTGAAAATATAATAGGTGCTCCTCGGACACAGATCCTATATGCCCCTCCATCTTTTGGGCTGGCACCACCGAGCTTTTTATAGAACTCAGTAACGATCTCAATGTAGGAAAGCAGCACAATTCCTTCTTCTCGCTGATCTAAGATTGGTACCCAACCATAATCATTGAATACTGATGGGAGGGAATGACCCTCCCATATAAGAGCCGCAAAATCAGACAAATTTACCTACCGCCCAAGTAAAATAGTCCACTCGCGAACTGTTTGGATGGAAGGTTTCCCTGATTTACCACGTTTTCGACCCCTATAAGACATTATAAGAACCTGAAATTTTAAAAATAAAATATATATTCAACATTAGTGATAACATTTAAAATGAGAAAAGATTTACAAAATTATATACTAATAGCAATTTAATAAATTAATTGATAGAACAATTCAATGAAACGATGAAAACAATTTAATAATAAGCTAATAAAAATTAAATATTTATGTTCGAACTATATACAAAGTGGTCGAACGGAACGGTTCAAACCATTTGAACGGTTAAAAAGTGTTCAAACGATTATGTTAAATGTCGTTCGAATGCATTATAAAACGTTCGAATGGAAAATAGATCTGACTCGCCATGGATGAGTCAACTCAACGGACATGGAGACGCTTAAAAACCCATCGTTTCCGTGCGTTTCTTCGACAAAATATATAATATTCTTAATTTCTAAACATCCTATGGTGGATTTGTGGTGTTCTACGGTGAGTATTGATGAAAAAAATACAAATTTTCATCAAAAACCAAAAAAATAAACGATAAAATAATGTTTAGAATACATACCTTTACTTATGAGGAAGAGATGTTGAAGCGGTGATTACGGAGGCAGACGGCGGTGTAAGGACGGCGTTCAAACGTACACTCTCCTTTTCAAACAGTGGGGATGGCGGCATGGAGGTGGTGCTGCTCGACCTAACTTATATGTCCAGAACCGTTCGAATGAAATATTTCATGGTTCAAACGGTTTTAATTATACGTTTGAACGTTAGTATTTATCGTTCGAACAATTTTTGTCAAAAGTTGGACTAATATTGTGTAAGTTGGAGAGTTTTTACCCACCGTCATTCTTTGAGATAATGGTTCACTTAGCTGTTCATTTGCCACGTGAGGCTCGACTTGCAGGATTAGTCCAGTATAGGTGGATGTATCCCATTGAACGATTTCTTGGAAAGTTGAAACGCACAATGGGTAATAAGGCCCGTCCATAGGGATCAATTGCATAAACATATATTGATGATGAGTGGCATACATTCTGTTCCAAATACTTCCACGATGTTGACATAAGTTTTGATAGGCTAGAAAGAAACTTTGATTTTGACCAAGCAAGACAACAGAACGGATTTTTTGTATTTTTCCAACAAGTACGTCCACTTGGAGCTCAGAGCGGTTATGATTTTTGTGAAAGGGAGTTGGAAAAAGCTCAGTGGTACGTGCTAAATAATTACCCAGAGATAGAGAGCTACTTGAAGTAAGTTCAACTTAATTGTTAATTAATCATTCAATTTACTTATTAAACAAATAAGTAAATTTCAGTGATCATATTAACGTGCTCAAAGAACTGGGAGTAAATGATATAGACCAGAGACATGAACAGGAGTTCCCGAAATGGTTTGAACAACGGGTAATGACATTAATGTAGATGCAATTTTGCACTAACATATTTAAAATAGTGGGGAACAGTTGAACGGTTGAGTTTTTACACTTTATTTAATATGTAGGTTGTACAAATGCATGCGAGTAATCCGAACGATAATCAGACGAACTATATGCACTGGCACGTGGCCCCTCGAGACACGCTGCTTGATATTCTGAATGTATTTCTCGAGGAAGTAGGTATCACACAATTGGTCGAGAACTTTATAGGAAAACACAAAATAGTGGTGTCTTTATTGAAGGGAGTCATGATGGACACAATGTTGATTTTTATGGAGTTATCGTAGATATAATTGGACTGAGATATGTGGGGGAGCTTGTGGTTTATATATTTAAGTGTGATTGGTGGGATTTAAACAATCCTCGAAAGGGAAAATGCCAGGATGAATATTTTCTAAGTATTAATATATCTAAAAAATGGTATGAAGATGATCATTTTATTTTGACTTCCAAAGCATCTCAAGTATTCTATTTAGACGATCCTTAGTTAGGAAATTAATGGCAAGTAGTACAAAAGTTTTCTGCTAGAAATATTTATGACGTTATTCCTGAGGCAGAGGGACAAGAAGAAGAAGATAACCCCTCTACTCAAGAAGCGTACCAAAAGAGTCAACCTGCCTTAAACTTATTTGCGGATTTGAGCCAGTATGAAATGATCCCATTACATAGGGAATATATTGAGGTTGAAATAGTTGAGGCGACAATTGATCAAAGTGTTGAGTCATCTGAGGTATCTACATATGATGAGACCGAATCTATAGATGAAATGGATACAAATGATTGATTGATTTTGTGTTCACATTATACAGTATCTCGCAATTATGCCACCAAAGAGGAAGGAAGTTTGCATCCCATTTCCATCTGTTCCTAGCTCTTCGCCTAACTCACCATTAGAGACTGACTCTACTGAACAAGGTAAATAACTAATACTTATTTTTTCAATTAAGATATATAATAATTGATACGAGGTAAATAACTAATATTATTTTATAGAGATAATAGTACAATCTTGTCATGGATGAGGCACTACTAGAGGCATGACGTTGGAGAAATATCGTAAAGTAGGTATGATTAAGGTTAACTTCCTGACGAACATATAGGAGGAGAGGGACAACAAGCAGCTTGACTTGCATCGCATGTTGGTGCTCTTATACAGACTTATGCACCTTTGGCTATGAGCTCATGGCATAAAGTCCCGCAAGATGTGAAACAGCTTATAAAGAAGCGTTGTTTGGTATGTAATATTTAAATAATAAATTTATATTGATATTATTTAATTTTCTAAATGATAATATCTTTGTGTCTATACTTTTTCAAGGATGACTTCGAATTAAATTTTGGTTGGAGAGAAGAGTGTCGGACTGTCAAAGAGTTGATGTGTAATGCATTCTGTAAGTATAAGGCGAGGTGTCACGAGCATTAGAAGAAGTACGAGAACAAGGAAGATGCCCACCAGCATCCTTTTCAAGATGTTCGACCTGAAAAATGGAAAAAATTTTGCAACATGTTTGAGGATCCATCATATAAGGTAAAGTAAATGAATTCTTTGTGTCAGATTTGTAATTTTCACTTACTAACTTTTACAACTTCTATGCAGGAGCGAATTTCTATAAACAAAATGAATAGATCAAAGTTGAAGATTCATCATCATACAAGCTCAAGATCTTTCCATCGCCTCTCTCAGAAATTGGTAATGTGCTCTTTTTATTTATTTATTTATTTTTATTCTATATAGTTTGTTTTTAATATTGATTTGATATCTTACCAATGTCTCTTGTAGAAAGAGTCAGACACCAATTATGATTAGATAAAATTATATGCTGCATCACATACTAATAGTAATGGAAAGTGGACTTATCCCGATGCTTGTGAGGATTATGTGAGTATTATAATTTCTTTTAATTAAACATATTTTAATTATTGTGTCAATATTACTTTTATATGTTGTGTGTAGGATAAAATGGTTGCCTTTCGTGCTAAAACTGCATCAGATCAGAACTCATCAACAAGTGATGTTGAAATTTTTACACAAGTTCTGGGTCAACATTCAGGATATTTGAGGGGTTTGGGTCGCTGTGTAAAACCTTTAGGCTCTTCATCAAGGTCAAGCACTACTGCTATTGCATTAGAGAATGCAAATTCTAGAATTGAAGAATTGATTGCAAAACAGCATGAGTTAGAGGCTCAATTAACGAAATAAGCAGACATGGAGATGCGCATAAAACAACAAGAAGATCAACAAAGAGAGATGCAACTCCAAATGCAAGAACAACAAAGACAGATGCAGCTTCAAATGCAGATGCTTATGCAACAATTCAGGCCTCCAAGCAATTAATTTTCTTTAGAAGTATTTTTGCATATTGAGCAATTATATATCATGTACTGATAATTTTGTTAGTATTATTAGTATTTTATTTATTTAGTTCTGACTTATTAGATTAATTTTATTTATATTGAACAATTTGTAATGTATTTTTTAATATAAATATCTATTTGGTTTTAAATTAGTACCATCCATGAAAATAATAACCGTTCAAACTCTCATCAAACGTTCAAACATATATAAATCATACATAACTGTTCGAACATCACATGTTAGAGTTCCAACGGTAAAATAGATGCGCGCCGTTTGAACGCGTTCGAACAGGCAATGCACTATTTGCGTTCGATCGACCAGCCATGAAGTACCGGTTCGAACAGTTCCTACTTGTTCGAACGTTATTTTAGACGTTCGAACGACTTTTTGAGACGTTCGAATGAATTCTTTGTGTCAGATTTGTAATTTTCACTTACTAACTTTTACAACTTCTATGCAGTAGCGAATTTCTATAAACAAAATGAATAGGTCAAAGTTGAAGATTCATCATCATACAAGCTCAAGATCTTTCCATTGCCTCTCTCAGAAATTGGTAATGTGCTCTTTTTATTTATTTATTTATTTTTATTCTATATAGTTTGTTTTTAATATTGATTTGATATCTTAACAATATCTCTTGTAGAAAGAGTCAGACACCAATTATGATTAGATAAAATTATATGCTGCATCACATACTAATAGTAATGGAAAGTGGACTTATCCCGATGCTTGTGAGGATTATGTGAGTATTATAATTTCTTTTAATTAAACATATTTTAATTATTGTGTCAATATTAATTTTATATGTTGTGTGTAGGATAAAATGGTTGCCTTTCGTGCTAAAACTGCATCAGATCAGAATTCATCAACAAGTGATGTTGAAATTTTTACACAAGTTCTGGGTCAACGTTCAGGATATTTGAGGGGTTTAGGTCGCTGTGTAAAACCTTCAGGCTCTTCATCAAGGTCAAGCACTACTGCTATTGCATTAGAGAATGCAAATTCTAGAATTGAAGAATTGATTTGAAAACAGCATGAGTTAGAGGCTCAATTGATGAAATAAGCAGACATGGAGATGCGCATAAAACAACAAGAAGATCAACAAAGAGAGATGCAACTCCAAATGCAAGAACAACAAAGACAGATGCAGCTTCAAATGCAGATGCTTATGCAACAATTCAGGCCTCCAAGCAATTAATTTTCTTTAGAAGTATTTTTGCATATTGAGCAATTATATATCATGTACTGATAATTTTGTTAGTATTATTAGTATTTTATTTATTTAGTTCTGACTTATTAGACTAATTTTATTTATATTGAACAATTTGTAATGTATTTTTGAATATAAATATCTATTTGGTTTTAAATTAGTACTGTCCATGAAAATAATAACCGTTCAAACTCTCATCAAACGTTCAAACATATATAAATCATACATAACTGTTCGAACATCACATGTTAGAGTTCCAACGGTAAAATAGATGCGTGCCATTTGAACGCGTTCGAACAGGCAATGCACTATTTGCGTTCGATCGACCAGCCATGAAGTACCCGTTCGAATAGTTCCTACTTGTTCGAACGTTATTTTAGACGTTCGAACGACTTTTTTAGACGAATTTAAATCGTCCTAGAAAAAAAATCCTTCCGAACGCGATCGAACAGTCCAGCTTAATTTTGGGACATTTTTATTGGGACGACCTTGGGACATTTCCTTTTCGTCCCTAAAGACTTTTTAGGATGAAATTCCAGGATTTTGGGATGAAGATTTTCGTCCCAAAATACCTTTTTGGTTGTAGTGTGTTTTTTGTATATATTTTTCTATCATTTAAGAGTATAAAAAATGTATAAAAAAAATATGAAAAAAGTCATTTAACCTTATCGGTGACACCTCTCGTGCTACACCGACTCATAGCTTTATTTCCTGTTTACTTTTTATTTTATTTTTTTTAAAGAATATGGAAATGACTTTTCACTGTTGTAACATATTGTTCTACTTCCTCACATGTAGTATGTGAAACGACTTTGAGTCTTTGCCATATATATTGGTGATGACATGTTGTTTTTATACCAGATTACTATGGATTTAATATTATTATTATTTAATTTTAAAAAATTGAATTGCTTATTATATCTTGTGTAAAAATTTAAAAAAACTAAAATGATGATGTAAAGGACGTGTCTCACTTCCAGTCTGCACCGTTAACCTGCGCGAGCACCAAAGTGTAGTCGGCCTGGTTCGCCTGGGAACACTTTGAATCTTAAGTCAATAAGAGTTTTGATATGATTTAGAAATCGAAGAAAACGAAAAAAGATCCCCAGCTATTGAGGGTTACCTGATATATATAGGATCATGTTATGATGTTTATCTAATGCAGAATTTATCAGTGCATGGAGCCGAGTTTTTTGGGTACAATTTCATGGCTGAACTGGTCACGTATTTGCATGGGATCCCTATTTTTCTGTAAGTGGTTATATGCGTATGTTTGACTTGGTCGGGCTCTTGATACTCCAGCTTCTTTTGTTCGACTAAGGGCTTTTCATATTGGGCTCCTTTTATATTTGGGCTTGTTTATTCAGAATGGGTTTCTTTACCATTATAGGCCCTCTAGCTATCTTGCTAATTCTATTCACCTTATGGCGTAGGAAATTAAATGTCTGTCAATGTTGTGTCTTTATAAGTAATTTGCGATTCTTGCTATGGGCTTGTGCGGTGTGCTTGGCGCATATGATGGCTATTGATTGCTAGGATAGGCCCACCCAGTGCATGTACAGTTGGGTTCTAGCCGACCCTTCACATTTTTTTGCCGTTTCCCTCTTTCCTCTTTCTCTTTTTTTTTTTTTTAAAAAAGAAACTCCTATGGTTCTTGCTGACGTAGCGAAAAGGGAGAAGGTTTTCGTGTGACGGTTGCTTCTGCCCTTAATGTCAGGTCATGATGCTCATGACTGTTGGCATCCTGCATTTGTTCTCCTTTAAATAGCTCCCCTTTTATTTTCTTTATTTCTTCCCTTCGTTTGCTCTTCTCTACGTTTTTTCCGTCCGTGCCTCCTTTATTGCTCTTGCCATTTTTATTGCCCCATTTCCTTTGCTTTCTTACTTCTTTTCTTTTTTTAACTTCAATGGCTGACCAAGGCGGTTCCTCCAACCTACCTTTCTTTGTCACGGCAGGTACAGTTTTCGAAGGTCACGAATGGTGTTCTGTTCTCTGAGAGAAAAATCTTCCTGAGCTTCAGGAGGAGCTTGGCATCCCTGAAAATGCCAATATATTGATTCCCTCGCGGGGGTGCTGTGATAAGGAGGGCTACGCAGGCAAGACTGCTCTGTCTACCGTTATGTTTTCCCACAGATTGAGGCTTCCCTTCTGCCGTCCTCTTCACAACATCTTGGACTTGCTTGAGTTGGCCCCTGCCCAACTCCATCCTCTTTTTTATTTGAAAAGAAACTCCTATGGTTCTTGCTAACGTGGCGAAAAGGGAGAAGGTTTTCATTTCCTCTTTTATTTTCTTTATTTCTTCCCTTCGTTTGCTCTTCTCTGCATCTTTTCCGTCTGTGCCTCCCTTCTTGCTCTTGCCATTTTTCTTGCCCCATTGCTTTGCTTTCTTGGCTTTTTTTTTTTTTTTTTTTTTTTTTTTTTTTTTTTTTTTTTTTTTTTTTTAACTTCAATGGCTGACCAAGGCGGTTCCTCCAACCCACCTTTCTTTATCCCGGCAAGTAAAGTTTTTGAAGGTCACGAATGGCATTCTATTCTACGGGAGAAAAATCTTCTTGAGCTTCGGGAGGAGCTTGGCATCCCTAAAAATGCCAATATATTGATTCCCCCGCAGGGGTGTTGTGATAAGGAGGGCTACGCAGGCAAGACTGCTCTGTCCACCATTATGTTTTCCGACGGATTGAGGCTTCCCTTTTGCCGTCCTCTTCGCGATATCTTGGACTTGCTTGGGTTGGCCCCTGCCCAACTCCATCCTCTTTTTTTCTTTTTAGAAAAGAAAAACCTATGGTTCTTGCTGACGTGGCGCAAAGGGAGAAGGTTTTCGTGTGACGGTTGCTTCTGCCCTTAATGTTAGGGCATGATGCTCATGACTGTTGGCATCCTGCACTTGCTCTCCTTTAAATACCTCATCTTTTATTTTCTTTATTTCTTCCATTCGTTTGCTCTTCTCTGCGTTTTTTCCATCTGTGCCTCCTTTCTTGGTCTTGCCATTTTTCTTGCCCTATTTCCTTTGCTTTCTTGCTTCTTTTTTTTTTTTTTTTAAACTTCAATGGCTGACCAAGGCGGTTCCTCCAACCCACTTTTCTTTGTATCGGCGGGTACAGTTTTTGGAGGTCACGGATGGCGCTCTGTTCTCCAGGATAAAAATCTTCCTGAGCTTCGGGAGGAGCTTGGCATCCTTGAAAATGCCAATATATTGATTCTTGTGATAAGGAGGGCTACATAGGCAAGACTGCTCTATCCACTGTTATGTTTTCCCACGGATTAAGGCTTCCCTTCTACCATTCTCTTCCCGACATCTTGGACTTGCTTGAGTTGGCCCCCGCCCAACTCCATCCTCTTTTTTTCTTTTTAGAAAAGAAACTCCTCTGGTTCTTGCTGACGTGGCGCAAAGGGAGGAGGTTTTCGTGTGACGGTTGCTTCTGCCCTTAATTTCAGGTCATGATGCTCATGACTGTTGGCATCTTGCACTCGTTCTCCTTTAAATACCTCATCTTTTATTTTCTTTATTTCTTCCATTTGTTTGCTCTTCTCTACGTTTTTTCCGTTCGTGCCTCCTTTCTTGCTCTTGCCATTTTTCTTGCCCCATTTCCTTTGCTTTCTTGCTTCTTTTCCTTTTATTAACTTCAATGGCTGACCAAGGTGGTTCCTCCAACCCACCTTTCTTTGTACAGGAGGGTACAGTTTTTGAAGTTCGCGGATGGCATTCTGTGCTCCGGGATAAAAGTCTTCCTAAGCTTCGAGAGGAGCTTGGCATTCCTGAAAATGCCAGTATATTGATTCCCTCGCGGGGGTGCTGTGATAAGGAGGGCTACACAGGCAAAACTACTCTGTCCACCATTATGTTTTCCCACGGATTGAGACCTCCCTTATGCTGTCCTCTTTGCGACATCTAGGACTTGCTTGATTTGGCGCCTGCCCAACTCAATCCTCTTTTTTTTTTTCAGAAAAAAAAAAAGAAACTCCTAAGGTTCTTGTTGATGTGGCGAGAAAAGGGAGAAGGTTTTCTTATGATGGTTGCTTCTGGCCTTAATGTCAGGTCAGGATGCTTATGACTGTTGGCATCCTGCACTCGTTCTCCTTTAAATACCTCCTCTTTTATTTTCTTTATTTCTTCCCTTTGTTTGCTCTTCTCTGCATTTTTTATGTCCGTGCCTCCTTTCTTGCTCTTGCCATTTTTCTTGCCCCATTTCCTTTGCTTTCTTGCTTCTTTTCTTCTTTTCTTTTTTAACTTCAATGGCTGACCATAGTGGTTCCTCCAGCCCACTTTTCTTTGTCTCAATGGGTACAGTTTTTGAAGGTCACGGATGGCGTTCTGTTCTCTGAGAGAAAAATCTTCCTGAGCTTCGGGAGGAGCTTGGCATCCTTGAAAATGCCAATATATTGATTCCCTCGTGGGGGTGCTATGATAAGGAAGGCTACGTAGGCAAGACTGCTCTGTCCACCGTTATGTTTTCCCACGGATTGAGGATTCCCTTCTGCTGTCCTCTTTGCGACACCTTGGATTTGCTTGAGTTGGCCCCCGCCCAATTCCATCCTCTTTTTTTCTTTTTAGAAAAGAAACTCCTATGGTTCTTGCTGACGTGGCACAAAGGGAGAAGGTTTTCGTGTGACGGTTGCTTCTGCCCTTAATGTCAGGTCATGATGCTCATGACTGTTGGCATCCTGCACTTGTTCTCCTTTAAATACCTCCTCTTTTATTTTCTTTATTTCTTCCCTTCGTTTGCTCTTGCCATTTTTCTTGCCCCATTTCCTTTGCTTTCTTGCTTCTTTTCTTTTTTTTAACTTCAATGGCTAACCATGGGGGTTCCTTTAACCCACCTTTCTTTGTCTCGACGGGTATAGTTTTTGAAGGTTACGGATGACGTTCTGTTCTCCGAGAGAAAAATCTTCCTGAGCTTCGGGAGGAGCTTGGCATCCTTGAAAATGCCAATATATTGATTCCCTCGTGGGGGTGCTATGATAAGGAGGGCTACGCAAGCAAGACTGCTCTGTCCACCGTTATGTTTTCCCACAGATTAAGGCTTCCCTTTTGCCGTCCTCTTCGCGACATCTTGGACTTGCTTGGGTTGGCCCCCGCCCAACTCCATACTTGCTCCTTTAGGACCTATCTTTGTGCCTGTATTGTTTATCTCATGGTCCTAGAGTCTCTTGGAGATGTTTACCCTGACTTAACTGCTCGGGAGTTTTTGGCTTTTTATAGCGTGCGGTCAACCAAGAATAATATTGCGAGCTTCCGTAAGAAGGATAAGGGGCCTACTTTGGCTCGTTTTGAGAGCTGCCATTCCAATGCCAAAGTTGGAATACTAAGTTTTTCTTCATCACCGGTACGGGCTGGGATTTTTCTGTCGAGGAGGCCCTTAATCGAGATCTTCCTGTTAGGGCGATCTGGAGCCCTGTTCTCAATGACAGAACTGTGTGGGCGACCATGCCGCCTTTATCATGTTGGGAGCTGTCCTGCATTGAGATTGTTCGTTCTTGGGCGGAGGCCCATGATGAAGAAGTGTGGACTGATCTTTTGTTGACGCCTGATAACATAGACCGCTTTTTGATGTCTGCCGATCGCTCCTAGGTTCAAGGGTGTCTGTTTATGGTTTCAGATTTGATTCCTGCCTCCATAAAAAAACCCTCCAAAAATACTAAACCCTCCATTGGACAGAAGGAAGATAGCTGCCCTGAGCAAGAAGGGGTTAAGAAGACAAAGAAAAAGTCTGAGAATAATAAAGGCGAGGAGAGAAGGTAAGTAAGAAGCAAAAAGAAGAATGATGACATGAGCCAAAGAAAAAGGGCTCATTCTGAAGGCTCCCCTCGCTTGTCACCCTTGCGAAAGAAAGCCATGGAGACTTAGGAGGGCGCCCAGGTGCAAACGCCCATTTGGCAGTAGGAGGAAACTGCTGTGGGCACCCAGGTGCGCACACCCATTTGGCAGCAGGAGGAAACTGCTGTGCGTTCAGAGGGCATCCAGGCTCAACGACCCTCCCCGCCAAGCATTGCTACGCGTCCATCACCCGGCGACTCTTCTGCGAAGCCACAGTCTTTCAGTCCTTTAGACGCTGAGAGTTTGGCCAGTATGGCCCTTTTTGATTTGGCCGCCACTTTTTAGGTCAATCCCCCCTCACCTTCGCATTCACTATCAACCACTCTCATTTCTGAGTTCCCTGTTGTAGAAATTTGGGGAAGGGTGGGTGAGTTGGATGCTGAAGTAGTAGCCATCCTGAATCTTGATGGCATTACGGGCCCAAAGGTTCATGAAGACTTGGATGCCCGAGGGGCAGAACGGATCGGTGCTGCTGAGCTCCCCGCCGCGAAGCTGCTTGTGCCGAGACGGGGGTTGCTCAAGTACCTCCTGAGACCTCGCCCGCCATTATATCTGGCGGAAGTACCCCCGTGTCGGTTGGGAGCGGCGAGGGGCCTTCCATCCCTTCACATTGCTCCCTATCCTATGGGAAAGGGATAGACTCTCTCCTAGAGATGGAAGGGGGCAATCTTTCACAGGCAGAGACTCACTTGGTCGAAGACGATCTAGCTCGCCCCCAGCCTCCTATCCCAGTTATCTACCTTGAGAGTCTGTCTGAGGAGGGGCGGACTTAAACTTAGGACTTGCGATGGTCCCCTTGGTGGAGTCTGGTTGTGCCGCCAGTGGTGAGGCCTCTTCTTCTTCTGGCAACACTCAAACTGAAACTGTTGCTTAGATGGCCAACCATTTAAAAGATTGGTTTTTGAAGGTATCACTTAACGCATTTCCCTTCTCCTTTTTTTTTTAAAAAGTAGTTTTGACATGGGTGATCTCATTTTCCTTTGCAGGGGATAAATGACCTGGCTGCATGGATTGTGGCGGATCGTGCTCGCCTAGAAGAGGAAGTCCTTGAGTGGCGGAAGATGTGTGAAGCCCCAGAGCCTTCTGCCAGGAGATGGCAGGCAGACAGGGCAGAGCTGGACGCCCTGTTGGAGAGGGTGAAGGAGCTTGAAGTGCAATTGGAGTAGTCAGAGGGTCATTCCCACTCGCTCCAAGGAGATTTAGAGATTCTTGAGGAAGAACTTCACCGACTTTGCAAATCTGATCACCTTGCTTGAGTGGCAAAGGACTGGGATGCTCACGCCCTGCAGTTTCTTTGATTTGAGAGGGACTTGGCGAGGTCCCAAATTTTCAAAGATTGGCAAAAGTCTAAAGCCGAGGTGTCCACCCTCAAGTCTGAACTTCTCGCCCTCAATCAGGATCGGGATTCAGCTCGTCAAGAGTTGAGTTGTTCCCAGGAGTAAGTTCGGGAGCTATCCCTTCAGCTGGCGGCTGCGATGGAGAAGGCTCGTCTTGCTGCCCTTGATCTCTCTGTGGCGCGGGGGAGTCTGCAAGAGCTCGAGGAGCGTAGTCAGTTGGCTTGTATTCTTGATACCAGGAACCGCACCTTTGGCTATGGCTACGGCGCTGGCATTCTAAGGCTCAGGTCTCTCGCCTCTTGATTAACTCCTCCACAGACCTTGTGAATTTGGACCGGGAGTTATTCGTTCCTGAGGAGAATAGCCTTCGTTGGATTGAAAGATTTGGGCAAAAAGAGATGTTTGACGCCTTCATAAGATCTCCCCCCTTGCCTTTGCCTGACGATGCTCCATAGCCCCTGCCCCTTTTTGTTCTTCTTTGTATACATTTTGGCTTTGATGTACATTTTTTCCTTTTAATATCGGACTTTTTGTTTGCTCTGAAACTTATAATGATACACATCTGCTAAGTACCTTATCGTGTACTTCGAGCTTTTTCAATTTATTAGGATCGTTTTCGTTTTAGCTCTCGGTTGCCGAAGTCATATGTCGTGCCCTCTTTTTATTTTTAATGGGCACCACAAGCTGCTAAGACTTGTTTTTTGGTTTTTTGAGAGCGTGGTGTGGTCTGAGGACCTACGCGCCCTTTTTTACTTGGCACCACAAGTTGCTAAGGCTTGCCTTTGGTGGTAAAGGGGATGGCATGGTCTGATGACCTACGTGCCCTTTTGTACTTGGCACCACAAGCTGCTAAGGCTTGCCTTTGGTGTTTAAGGGAATGGTGTGGTCTGATGACCTATGCGCCCTTTTTTACTTGGCACCACAAGCTGTTAAGGCTTGCCTTTGTTGTTTAAGGGGATGGCATGGTCTGATGACCTACGCGCCCTTTTTTTTTTTTGTTAAGGTGATGTTTTCCTTTTGCCAAGAGCTTACTATCAAAAGGAGACGCAACAAGTTATGAGCAACCATAGATAGCAAAAATATCCTTGTACTTATGAGCATAAATGTAATAATTTAAACATGAAAAAATGAAATTTAATCAGAAGTTAAAAACACTGCAAATCTATTGATAGAATTTCTTCAAGTGGTTTGCGTTCCATGGATGGGGTAATTCCTTGCCCTGGCTGTCCTTTAGTCGGTATGACCCCGGCCTGTTGTTGGCCTTTACCAGGTAGGGTCCTTCCCATCAAGGCCTCGTCTTTCCTTCACCCTGGTGGTCACCCCACTTTTCTTTAAGACTAGGTCTCATACTTTGAAAGTCCTGGGCCTTAGTCTTTTGTTGAAATACTGTTTATATGTGGTCTTTTCTTGCAACATCCTTGCTTCCGCCGTCTCCCTTTCTTCCTCTACCAAGTCGAGATACTCTTTCATTTTTTTATCATTCTGGGAAGCCGAGAAATAAGTCATTTTGTAAGTACGGAGCCCTATTTCAACTGGGTCTACTGCTTCACAACCATATGCCAGTGTGAATGGGGACTCTCCTGTTGGAGTTTTAGCCGATGTCCTATACTCCCAGAGTACACCGGGCAACTCCTTCGCCCATTCTCCTTTTTTCTCTGCGACTTTCTTCTTTAGGATCGAGAGTAATGCCTTGTTTGTAGCTTCCGCTTGTCTGTTTGCTTGGGGGTGACCGGGTGAGGAGTACTTCACTTTGATCTTCAACTCCGTGCACCACTCTCTCAAATGGTCTGAGTCGAACTGGCTCCCGTCGTCTGTTACTATGCTTTGAGGGAACCCGAATCTACAAACAACGTTCTTTCATAGGAACTTTGTCACGATTTTGCTGGTTATTGACACCAGGGTCTCTACATCGGCCCACTCTGTAAAATAATCCATTGTTACAATCATCAATTTTACCCCGCCTTTCCCTGGAGGGAAAGGCCGGACTAGGTCTACGCCCCATTGGGCAAAAGGCCAAGGCACGGTCATGGATGTCAGCTCCTCCGGAGGGGCGGAGGGGTGTGTTATACAGGCACATACGCCTGGCATTCGACGCACCTCCTACTAAATTCTTGAGCATCCCTTAATGCATTGGGCCAGTAGTATCCTGATCTCATTGCCTTCCTTGCCAAAGTCTTTTCACCTGAATGGTTTCCACATATTCCTTTATGTATTTCTGCCAAGATATATTGAGCTTCTTGAGTGGAAATGCACCGCAGTAATGGGGTGGAGAAGCACCTTTTATAAAGGACTCCGTCCATAAGTAGGAATCTTGCCGCCTTTCTCCTTACTCTTCCTGCCTCCCTCTTCGTTTCTGGTAACTTTCCCTCATCTAAGTACTTAACCACTTCGCTTGCCCACTCAGGGATGCTGGTATTTAAGATGCCTACTTTCTTCCCTATGGTTGAGACTTCAATAACCCTTTACTTTACGTGTCAAGGGAGAGGTGCTTCTTCCATACCCGACGCCGTCTGAGCCAATTTGTCCGCCACCTCGTTGTCTATCCTCGGAATCTGAGTGATGTTGAAATATGAAAGAAGGTCGCGTGCTTCCCAAACACGCTCCAGATACCTCTTCAAGTTTTTCCCTTTTGTTGCATATAAGCCCAAAACTTGATTTACAACTACTTGCGAATCTGATTTGACCTCTATCTTGGTTGCCCCCATCTTGGCGGCTATGAAAAGCCCTGTTACGAGTGCTTCATATTTTGCTTCGTTGTTTGTCACTTTGAAAGCCAGCGTCGCCATATAATACTACTTTCGGCCATCAAAATTTACTAGGTGTATTCCCAGGCCCCCACCTGCCTTGTAGGATGAGCCATCGACAAAAATTATCCATGGTTTCCCCACTAGGGCTGCCGTGTCCTCCTAGGGGAAACCTGAAAACTCTGTACAAAATTTGCCAGAGCTTGTCCTTTAATCGCCCTTCTTGGTTCGTACTTTAGATTGAACTCGCTTAGCTCTATTGACCACCCAATCAATCTTCCCGAACTGTCTAGTTTCTTCAAAGTTTTTGATAGAGGGACCTCCGTAAGTACTTTTATTGTATGGACTTGGGAATATGGAAGGAGTTTCCTAGCCGCCGTTATTAAGGCAAAGGCTAACAACTTGATCTTTAGATACCTCACTTCAGCTCCTTTGAGGGCCCGACTTGTGTAGTACATAATATGTTGAGTTGCCCCTCCTCTTTCACTAGGACGGCGGACACAGCGTTCGAGGAAACCGCTAGGTAGGCATGAAGCAAGTCACCTTTCTGTGGTTGCTTTATGAGTGGCGGGTTGATCAAGTGCTGTTTCAACTTCTTGAATTCCTTATTGCATTCTTCGTTCCAGGGGTGCACCTTCCGTAGTACCTGGAAAAAAGGTAGACACTTGTTTGTTGATCGAACGATGAATCTCCCTAGGGCGGCTACCTTGCCCGCCAACTGCTGAATTTCGTTTTGGTTCTTGGGCAGTTTCATGTTGAGTATGGTAGCTATCTTTTCTGGAGAGGCCTAGATGCCTCTTTCAGATACAATGTAACCCAAAAATTTCCCCGACTCTACCCCAAAAGCACATTTTACAGGGTTCAGTCTCATCCTGTAATGGCGTAAAATTTCGAACGCGTCGGTAGGTTGCCAAGGTGTTGGGTGAACTCCTTACTTTTTAGCAAAAGGTCGTCCACGTAGACTTCCATGGACTTTTTTATTTGATCTTTAAACATCCGATTTACCAGTCTTTGATATATCGCCCCTACATTCTTCAACCCAAACGACATTACTTGGTAGCAATACAATCCCCGGTCTGTATGAGTGAGGTTTTTTCCTTGTCCCCCGGATACTTCCTTATTTGGTTATACCCTAAGTAAGGAAGTATCATTAAAATCTACACACATTCTCCATCTTCCATTCGCTTTTTTCACTATGACCACACTGGACAACCATTCCGGGTAGTGAGCTTCTTTGATGAACCCAGCAGCTAGCAACTTTTCTACCTCTTCCATTATGGCGGCATACTTCTCTGCACTAAACGATGTTCAATGCCTTCATTATCTATACCTGGCATTTCTTCGTGATTCCACGCGAAGACATCCCTGTATTAGACCAATAATTGCTTCAATGCTTCTCTGTCTGCCAATGGCATACTGGTCCCAATGCGTGTTGTAGACCCGAGGCGGTCAAGATGTAACGTTAAACGTTACGAGCTCCAATGGCTTGTTGACCTCAGCGTGCTGCTGGTTCTGTTCATCCCTGACTTCCGCATCGTCTTGTAAGGTTGTCGCTAATGAAGGAGGAAAGGGGGGTGCCAGCCCCTCATCTTGCTCTTCCACAATACAAACCTCACCCCAGCCTTTTCTTAGTTCCTGCACATAACACTCTCGTGCTAACGCCTGCTCGCCTTGTGACTCCCCCAACCCGTTGTCAGTTGGGAACTTCATTTTGAGATGGTACGTAGAAGTTACTGCCCTAAGATGGTAAAGCGTTGGTCTCCCAAGTATAGCGTTGTAAGAAGATGGCGCTTTCACCACCAAGAAGTCGGTCATGGTAGTTACCGTTCGTGCCCCAGATCCGCGGTCACCGGGAGGGTGATAGTGCCTACAGGCAGGATTGTGTCTCCAGAGAAGCCTTTCAACGGTGTTGGGGAAGGTCTCAGTCTACTGACATCGATTCCCATCTTTACAAATACTTCCTAGAATAGTATATCAGCTGAGCTTTCGTTATCAATTAGTACCTACCTGGTCGTGTAGTTGGCTATCACAAGAGTGATTACCAACGCATTGTCATGTGGGTACAATATCCTTTCTCGATTTGCCTCCCCAAAAGAAATCACCATTATGTCAACGCCTAGCCTTGGTTGCTTGGTGGCTCTATCCGTCACATAAATCTCTTCGTATCTGGCTTTTTGTGCATATGCCTTTCAGTTGGATGTGGACGCGCCGCCTCCTGTAAATCCTACTACGATGGTTCGAATTTCTCCTATGGGCGGCCTGTCCTTCTCGCCCCTTGGGGGCTCCCTGTTCCCATTATTTTGGTGGCTAGGAGCTCGGTGCTTCAGCTCAGGACTCTTACTCCTTCTGGTTTCTCGCCTAGTTTCCTGGCGTCTTCTTGGTTTTGAATGTTCTGCAATCATCAGTTCTAACTTGCCGGTTTCTACCATCTCTGCCACTCTCTTTTTCATGGTCATGCAGTCTTCGGTCCAGTGGGACCCAGTTTGGTGGTACTTGCGGTGAAGCCCACTCGTTTTGGGCTGACGACGTTCCTCTCTTTCTTTTTCGTCTTCTTGTACATTTAAGTTATTATGTATAAGCTTGGGATTGTAATCTGGCCTCTTCTCTTGTCGTCTCTCCTGTCGACTCGCACCAGTTTTTTTATCAATTTGGCCACCTTTTCTTTCTGGCTTGCTACTCGCCTTCCTTGGATTTACCAAAGCTTGCAGTGTATCCTCAGTATTGACAAAGTCATCCGCTTTGTCCATGAAGTCCCTGAGAGTGGACGGGGTCTTCCTGGTGAGTTCCACCATAAAAGGACTCTGGGGCCATATCCTGCCTAGGAGGGCGGCAAGGGTGATCTTCTCATCTTGGTTGTCCGTCGTCAAACGTTCTTTGTTAAAACGTGTAAGATAAGTCTTCAGGTCTTCATCTTCTCCTTGTTTAACTGTTAGCAGATAGGCAGCTGGACGCCTGCACCTTCTGCTTGGCATGAACTGTGTTAAGAATTGCTTAGCCAGTTCTTCGAAACTATCTATCGATCTTGGCTGGAGAGTTCCGAACCATCCTCTCGCTGTCCCTTTTAAAGTCAACGGAAAAGCCTGGCATGCTATCTCATTGGGAAAGCCGTGGAGTGTAATATGGGCTTTCAAGTTCTCCAGATGGTCCACAGGATCTTTGGATCCATCGTATAGGTCTACCTGGGGCACCTTGAATTTTGGCGGGAGGGGCACGACCATAATTCGTTCGCTATACGATAGATCTGTTTTACCGAGCAGGCATTCAACTGCCTCCTATCTTCTTTGCCATTTCTTCATATTTCTCTACCAGCTCTTTCAATTCGTCATGCATCTTCTCTTTCTCCGTTCGTCCCAGGTTCGACTCCATATGGGATGGTTCTTCTCCTTCTTCTTGTTCACTATGGGCGAATATGGGCAGTATTGCTAGATTTAGCATTCCTCCTCCGTAGGTCGTCATTCTCCTCTTTCAAGATGTCCATTGCTTCCAATGCTTGCTTCAACTTTTCCTCGGCTATTGCCAGCCATGCTTCGACGGATGGATCAATTGCTTGGCTCGCTATTGAACTGGTTACAGTTGGCATGTGAGAACCATGTAAAGAGTAAATCCCATAGACGATGCCAATGTAAAGGACGTGTCTCACTTCCAGTCTACACCGTTAACCTGCGCAAGGACCAAAGTGTAGTCGGCCTGGTTCACCTGGGAACACTCCGAAGCTTAAGTCAGTAAGAGTTTTGATATGATTTAGAAATTGAAGAAAACGAAAAAGATCCCCAGCTATTGAGGGTTACTTGGTATATATAGGATTATGTTATGATGTTTATCTGATGCAGAATTTATTGGTACGTGGAGTCGAGTTTTTTAGGTGTAATTTCGTAGTTGAACTGGTCACGTATCTGGATGGGATCCTTATTTTCCCATAAGTGGTTATATTCGTATGTTTGACTTGGTCGGGCTCTTGATACTCCAGTTTCTTTTGTTTGACTAAGGATTTTTCATATTGGGCTCCTTTTATATTTGGGCTTGTTTATTCAAAATGAGCTTTTTTACCATTATAGGCCCTCCAGATGAGATCATGTGAAATGGTTTCTATATCTAAACAAGCTCTTAAATTTTTCTTAGAAAATAAATTCTTGAAGTAAAATAAAAATGAAACAAAAATTAAGGGGTCCAGGGCCACCCCTTAATATATATATATATTTTCGAACTTTTATGGTTATGATTATTTAATTATTAAAAATTACACATTGTTTTTTATATTTTTATATTTTTTGTCATATGTGGCAATGTGATGTTGCACTACATGTAAGATTTTCAAGAGCTTTTCTAATAAAAACCTCACTACAAGAAAAAATGGTTTTTTTCAGAGCTGAAAATCGTCACAAAAACACTATAAAATTGCTGCATTTGATCAATTCCGACGATTTTTGCCTCGCCGCACATTCGACAAAATAAAAATGATATTTTTGATCAATTGCAGCGATAGCCAAAAATCGTTGGAAAAACAAACTTTTTCCAACGATTTATTTTTGCCCCAAATAATGTTAAAAAAGGTCGAAAAAGGTAGTCTGGGTTTGGTACAAAATCGTTGGGAAAACTTAAAATCAATGACTACAATTGTAAAAAATAAACATAAAATTGCCGCAATAGAGTATGTTTTTTCCAGCAATATTAAAATATCGTCGGTAATAAGTTTATTTGCGGCGATTAAAATCGCCGCAATAAAATTTAATCGCTGGGTTATCATTGGCCTTTTTCAATAATTTTAGTTTTAGTCGCGTGGGAACCAATTTACAACGAACATATATCGCTACAAAAAATAAAATAACGCCGCAATAAAGAATAGCGTTGATTTAATTTCTCGTCGGTATACTGAGTGACCGGATATGTTGCATATTTGCAGCGCATATAAATTGCTGTAATTGTTCAATAATCGCCGCTAATATTGTAGTAATTTTAGCGCCTTCTTTGATCCAACAATTTTAGTCATGACTAACCTGAAATAAGATAAATTATTTGTTAAAAAAAATTTATAACACAAAGAAATAGGAAACATTTTCAGCTCCTAATCAAATACATTCATTCATCCATTAAATCCGTTACATAGAAATTCACATTAATGTAATTATGGGCTATATACACTAGGGTGGACCAATTGGAATCCAAAACCTACAACTCAACTACTAAAATATTGAGAACACATGATGCCTCTAAATATTATCTAAAAATTCTTACATTAAGACAATATTTGTCTCTAATTGTCCTGCTCCTGATCTATCTTTTAAAATTATATCTAGTTTGCTATTTCAATATTCATCTGGGCATGAGGGGTGGGTAGAACAACTTCAACACGACGAAATAAATGCCCTTGTAAATATGATTTCTGCACATTTGATATTTCGATCTCTCCAAATCCAATCTGGCAATATTACACAAAAAAAAAAAAAAAAAACTATTGGAACAAAATAAACTTCACTACTGTGTATTGGTATAAAAATACCAGAGCAATGTTCTTTTCACAAGAAGAAAATTTTAACTAGTCTCAAGGAGGCTATGATTCTACTATACCCCACCCTTTTACAGTACTACATGCATAAATAATAGAAGGGAGACTTGCATGCAGCACTATATAACCTTTACATAATTAAAGATTGATGGTGTTAGTTAGCTATCTAGCAAGGCTAATTATGAATTCATAAATCACTATGAACTTATAAAAAAGTATATATATATTTTCCATATATAATGATGACGTAGTGATCTTGGAATTACTAATTATAGAATAAAGCAGTTAAATAAATGAATTAGCTGATGATCAAAGACTGAAAATGGTCGTATTCATGTGATTTATGCAACTTAATGATTGTGCAGCATGCAGTTTCACATTTAATTAATTAATTATTTGTATGTCAAGATTATGCGAATAATTGACAAGAAATAATGGGTCACATGCATGAATTGAAAAAGCTATAAGAAATTAACTGGTCAAAAGTCTTGTTGCATGCATATAGTACTATATATATGCATGCAGTACTAGTTATCTACTATAGCATTATGCATAGAACTTCAAAAATTTCTTCCTGAGATTTTTTGCATGCACAATCATCTTATGTGCCTCTCTCTTTTATTTGAGGCCTTTAAATTTGTATAGTCATTCTTATCAAACATAGTATATAGTGCAGGAACAGGCTGGGATGTTTTGGATGAAATAAAAGAACTTGAAACTTCTACAAAGTATAAGAATGGCCCCATATTGTATGCAAATGTGAATTTGTATATATAAACTGGCAATGATAAAATGAAATGATAGATTGTAAGGAGAGTATATTGGATCCAAGTACAGGAATTAATCAAGTACTTTATTTTTATAGCTTTATACTTGAATTGGGCAAGTACCTACCTACTGAGACTTGGTAAATTTTAGATGTGTTGTGTTTATCTATGGTCCATTAAAATTACAAATTCAGGTGTCATTTACAAACTTAAATGCTTACAACAAAGCAAACATCAAGAGTCGTGGAAGTTGACTTAATACTCCCAACTAATTCTAAGAAAGGTGAAACGTATGGCATATGAAACTATAAAGCATCCGAGGTTTCTGAAGTGTGAGCTCTTTTAGTATGCACAAATGCTAAAAGAGCACACACTTCAGAAATAATAATGTTCCTATAAGCAAGAATGACACCTGAGTGGTTGGGAATAGCAAGCAGAAATGATAACATTCCCCAACAGCTATTGCATGCGTGCATGTGTGGAGGCATGCTTGCCTATTAGCTGCACAATCTGAAGAGAACTTCATGGACCCAACCACTATACTTTTGGAATTGTTGTTTTGAAAGTATTTCATCAAAACAGCAAACATATTGTCATAATATCAATAACAGAAAAAAAAAAACAAGAGAATAGCATAATCAACATTTTCAGAACTCTACATTTTTCTCGAGCAAAATACAACCAAATCAAACAACAAATAAAAGATTCTTTCTGGAAACAACTAAAATAAATTAGATAAAAAATCACAAAGAGAGAGACCTACCCTGATGGTTATTTAACTTGCTTGTGGAGTGAAGATGACAAAAAAACACGGCAACGCTTTGACAATATTCCCAGGAGGAAAGCTGAATTAGCTTGCAGAGTGAGGAGTGAACGGCGTGGACTACAAATGATTGTATATCTCAACTTAATTTGCTTTCAAACCAACATCCTCAAATATATGTCTGTCACATTGAACTTTAAATAGTTATTCAGCTAGATAGCATTCAACATCCTCAAAACCACTGAGCTATATATTTAGACATGCTGTTTAATAAAGAAATTCCCAGAAATTAATGGAGATTTTTAATTGTCCAACCAGTAACTTAATTTGATTACAATTAAATTAATATAAACTTGGATGAATATTCACTTCCAGTCTGTTTCATGTAAAGTTGGAAAAATAAATAAAGAATAATATGCAAACCTAAGATTTGTGTTCTGATCTCTTTGCACAATAAAACAATTGTCATGCATGATTCACATTGCGAGAAAATCTGTTGGTTGAAAAGATCTCATTATATACTAATATATGAAAAGATTTTTACTAGATTAATTAAGTTTCTCGTATATTTTTTATTCAAGATTAGTAGCATGAGAAAAGAATGTAGTGGAACCCTTTAATTTCTTGTACTAATAAAGAACAAGAAATCTGGGAGCCATGGATGATACATGCATATATGTATTAGAGGTACATGTAATGTACTAAGTGTTAAACCCACCAAAGGCTCATAGAAAATGGAAGAGAGAAACAAGATTATTGGACAATGACAGGGCTAGCTTTATAAGACAATATAATATTATAGTCAAGAAAGCTTTTCATGTTCCAATTGAATTATAGTCGTTGATCAGATGAAAGAAGAACAAGATGTCGACCCAAAACATTATTGAGGGGCAAATCTGCAACCAATAAAGATTGTATTGGGGGGAGCCAGTTAGGTCATCATCCAAGATTCTTTCAATTCATGTCCAGTGTCGTAGCTATAAAAAAAAGATAATATTATGTTAGTAGTCATAATTAAAAGAAATAGATGTTTTAGATCAGTTCTATTTGGCACTAGTTAATTAAAAGAGCACCAAGAATTGCAAGTCGTCGGTAATCCCATGAATATGCTTAAAATAAAATTATATGATTTAATCATTGATAAATATAGATGAGAATATCAGCTAAAATGTGATCACTCATTGTAAAGATTATGTGATAACCATGTTTTTTTAAAAAAGCCTTAATTACCCACGAAATAAAAATTATTTAGGAAGCCATACTTATTCCCTATATTACCGAGGACTTTCTGAACCCAACAGTAAAAAGCCTCTAACTTTACTTGTCTTTTATAACTAAAAGAAATTGCAAATTGAGGTAGATATTTTGGGGGAAGGAGATCAGATGCTTAGATTTTGTGTAGAATTTTTTCCAAGAAAGTATAAGTTAGGCAAGGTTATGGTGGGGTGTGGTGCACCCTACTCTGCTTAGTTGGAGTATGGGGTTTTGTCACCCAGTTACTGTTAACTCTATCGTTGACAGAGTTGTACTATCTCTTAGACTTAGGTCTTTAGAGATCTATTATCTGGACTAAACAATATTAGTCACGGAAGTGTACTGGAAAGCTATAAACGATTGTAACTAGTTTGTTCTTAAGTCAACTTTGTAATGTCCTCTATTAATGAATGAAATGTGATCCGTTATTATAAATAAATAAATAAATAAATAGAGTTCAGCTTTTTATGTTAATTTTATTTTTTTACTTCACAATGGCATGTTGATTAGATATAATTTTTTTTTGCTTTTTTTAAAGAGTTAGGGTCACATATCCCAAAGTGACCCCTCCCCGCATTATTAAAACCTCACTTATGGCAGAGGAAACTGTGGTTATAAGCACAGCAAAAAAAAAAAAAAAACACATTATTCCCCAAAGAAACGAATACAATAACCAATGCAACCCATAGCCTAGAAAAGAAAATAACCTGACCAACTCATATCCTAAGACTTGGCAAACCTAGAAAGTCCAACCAAAGTAAACCTCGAGCACGACGAGTCAACTCACAAGAGTTCAAATAGATACAATCAGATCCCTCCTCTCCCTATCTAGCTAAAAAATCAACAACTCTATTTCCTTCCCGAAATTGATGTGAGACCAAGTATTGAGTACTAGTTAGCTCTTGTATAACTTCCTCCCAATAATCCCACATATACCACATCGTGCACTTCTTCTCTCTAAGCCAATTAACCACCAAATTAGAATTACTTTCAATAACCAAGTTGACGAATCCCAACTCTTTACAAAGAGTTAGACCACCCATGAGCGCCCTTAATTCCGCTTCATTATTGGTACCAAACCCAAAGTTAGTAGAAAAGGCCACCAAAAATCTGCCTCTATCATCCCTAATAACCCCACCTCCCCCACAACTACCTGGGTTACCCCTACACCATCCATCGACATTTAATTTCACCCATCCTTCCCTTGGTTTACTCCACGAGATAAGCTTCGGTCTCCTTGTAACCACCTTCTTACCGGTATGCCCAACTAAGATAATATCTTACTGTCAAAGGAAGATAAAGCCTTGACTTTCAGCAGCTTGGACGAGAATAGCCAATATTTTGATAGAAGACCAGATCGCATCCACCGAATCATACCTCCCCTACATATGAGCATCACACCTCCACTTCCAGAGTCTCCAAGAAATCAGCGTTGGCATGATCCCAATCAAAACTCCACACTGCGTCGACTTCTTTGCACAATTAAACCACACTCTACATCTCACCCACCACTCATCAAAAGCCATGCAAGGAATGCTGAGGAGACATGCTGCACGATGCCATACTGCAAACGCCACTGTCTCCTTGCACAAAACATGGTCCCGATCCTCCATTCCTCCTCTGGAACAGCAAACACATTTTGAAGCCAAAGAGACACCCACCGACTGCACCCTCTCCTAAACAGGTAAACAATTAAATCTAGCCTTCCAAATACACACTGACATCTTTTTTGGAATAAGATTGAACCAAATCCAGTCCAATCCCTCTAGCTGTGGCTGCTTTACCTGTATGCTGATTAGGTATAATTCTTTTGTTCTTTAAATGGATAGTGTGAATTCTAATTGTGATCATTTTGTTGGTTTTTATGCAACATGTGACAACCACGTACATATATATATATATACACACACACTAGGAGTAGTGTAATGTGCAAGGCACATTTTCGTAGTGGGGAGAAAAATTGTCGAAGAATCCAGTTCAGCACGGGTCACTGTAAAATGTGAAAGCTTCATTACATTACTTTTTTATAGCCATGGAGAGAATCTAAATAAATACCAATGGCTCTTAGAAGCCATTCTTGGGAGATAATGAAAGGAAAATCAAATTACAGAGGGCTTATAAGAGAATACAAATATGAACATAAGGGAAAAAAAATTGAGCAGAAAATGTTAGATCCAAGTACATTCAGTTAGAAACTTGTTTGTACGGCATTTCCCTTCCTAAAATCATATGAGTGTTCCATAAAATGTTAATGAAACAAACAAAGATACCATAAATACACCAAATCAAAGCACATATGTAAAATATAAAGGTCACACAAGCGACGCACACCTAATCAGTTATTAGAAGCAGGCTATTTCATTGCAATGAATCAATGTTCTTACTCATCCTCAACCCCTCACTTTCACTCACCAGCTGCTCAAATCATAAAATGTTGCCAAAAAGGACAATTATTAGACGGCAAAATTAGGTTATACAATGATTCATATACTTTTATTTTAAGCAGAAAGTTATGATACTAACCTCCATTAACCTGGTTGTAAGTTGTACTTTTTCCTTGATCTTCTCATTGAAAGCCTCAAGAGTTTCTTTATATTCTTTCTCCTTTACCAAATTAGAACACCTTAAAGTCTCACAATTACAAACACCAATATTACAACAAAAAACTTGCTAGTACTGAATATTCCATTAAAACAATAGTATTGGATATTTGGTTGGCTTGAATTATTCAACTGGCTTGCATCAAAGACTTTTAGAGGGCCATCTTTGAGTTATCAAATAATTGAGGGAAAAAAGCGTTTGAATTTCTTGGAAATTAACAAATTACCTTGCTTTGCATTGAAAAGGTTCACGAAAAACAAATGATTCTAAAAATTTTCAGGTCTCAAATGAAAACACCCTGTTGCAAGCTCAATCTTTAATGGTTTTTGTTTCATATCTCAACTTTCAGTGATTGTTTGAACCTATATAAGCCTTGTAAAAGTTCATGGAATTAACATCGAGAAAATAAACCTCATTGGTAGTATCTAAGTTTTCTAGGCATTTTACCTCCTTTCCAATATATTTAATAAAAAAAAAAAAACACCTCATTTTCCAATATCAATAAGATTGCAAAGACGTTACCGCAAAATATAACAAGGTCTTGATAACACAATAACCAATCATGAACAAGCCTTCTATAAGACATAATCCAAAATCTTCCATTTATGGCCATCTCTTCTGTGAAATAACAATAATAGTGAATGTTTTGGCTATTGACTTGACAACAGCCACCAAAAATACTTAACCACTTCATCGATGAAAGATATGTCCAACACCCAACAGAGTAAGCCCCACTTCCATTCCTTCAACCTTACCCAGGAGTAGCACCCATCAAATTCCTTTTTTTAGTGCACACACGAGAAATGAGTAAACAACACACGAGAAGCCAGACAAGATATTGCCCAAGAGTAGCAATCATCAAATTCCTTTTTTTGTTGCAATGTATTTCCTCCATTGCTGTGATAATCATTTTCTATGCTTAGATTTGGGGCTATTTTCCACTGTTTTGTGAATTGAAATTTAGGGAAAAAAATCCTAGATTTTTCTGAGCAATTTTTTCCTCCATGTGCTTAGATTTCCATTTTCTATGCAGCTTAGATTTGGGGCTATTTTCCATTGAATAGATATTGCAAATTATGAAAAAAAAACCCTAGATATTTTCGCCTGCTTGGATTGATCTATGCTATTCAATTGCTCTATGATGTTGGATTGGTATGTGCTATTTCATTGCTGTGTTGTTTCATTGCTTTGTGTTGTTGGATTGCAACCATGTTGTTTCATTGCTCTGTGTAGTTTCATTGTTCTGTGTAGTTTCATTGCTCTATATTGTTTCATTGTGTTTCGTTGTTTCATTGCTCTGTGCAATTTCATTGCATTGTGATGTTTAATTGCTCTGTGCTGTTTCATTGGCTTGTGTTGTTCCATTGCGACCATTTTGTTTCATTGTTCTGTGCAGTTTCATTGGTTTGTGTTGTCCCATTGGTTTGTGTTGTTTCATTGCGAACTCGTTGTTTCACTGCTCTCTGCTCTTTCGTTGCTCTGTGATGTTCCACTGTATTGGAGCAACACACGGAACTAAAGCAATAGATGAAACAGAGCTGTCTGTAATAGCATCTGAGACATACGTAATAGCAGCTAAAATTGAAGTAGCTAAATCCTCTGCTAAACCGAATCAACAACTATCATGATTCTTGGGATTTTTATCTCTTATTTAAATTAAAATACTTATGCAAATTTCAGTTATACTTGTGTATTATATATTGATCCATCTATACACTTTACAATTCAATACAATTGCAATATTCAAGCCTCTGTTTCTCTTAAACTATACATGGTATCAGCCTAATCAGACCAACATCGCTATTTATCCCTCTCATTCACTATGTCTATTTCTCCCAATTCAGAGAGCCTCACACATCTCCTTTTCCTCTCTCCAATCCCACCTCCTCTCTCAATATCACGAAACTTAGCCGACATAATTATCTCACTTGGAAAACTACCATGCTTCTATACTTAAAAGGCCAGAAAGTTTTAGGTTATGTGGATGGCACCCTCAAACAGCTGCCATAGGAACTACATGCTTTTGATGGCACCACCTCTTTGAATCCTCTATTTGACCATGGGAAATTCAAGATAACTTCATTTGATTGAGGGGGCATATTAGAGCAACACATGGAACTAAAGCAACTGATGAAACAGAGCCATCTGTAACAGCATACGAGACATACACAAAGACAGCTGAAACGGAAGCAGCCAAATCCTCTGCTGAACCAAACCAACAACTATCATGATTCCTGGGATTTTTATGTCTTATTTAAATTCAAATAATTCTGCAAATTTCAGTTATACTTGTGTATTATATATTGATCCATCTGTACACTTTAAGATTGAATACAATTGAAATATTCAAGCCTTTGTTCCTTGGAGAGACTTCTTGGAGCGACTTCTTCATTCAAGATAGAGTAAATCTTTGGAACTTCTAGTTCCAATATCCATTCTAAGGTTGGCTTTGCAGTTTAGATCCTCGGTTTCCAGGGTGCTTCTTGGCAACCTTGCCCCTCCGATGGCTTCCCCGTCGGTGGGGCTGGAACGTCCTCAGGCAGTGCAGTGTCATACGCCTAGATGTTGAACAAGAAGGCATAAATGTCATCTTTTAAAATTCCTATGCGATGTCCAGTAGAGATTAAAGGTGAATTGGGCTTTATTTTTACAGAACATGAAATGACAAAGGCAGCGGAGGAATTTCATTTTACTTTGGTTATGAAGTTTATGAGGGTCCGGCCATTTATTGATACCATCTGATTGTCTGTTGTTAAAACTTGGGGTTTGCAAGATATACCGACAATTAGTTTTATGGATGATTATCACGTGCTAATTCAGATGCGAAATGAACATGATTTTGTGCATGGTTGGGCACGTGAAGAAAGAACAATGGTAGGGATCAATTTTCAGTTTTTCAAATGGTCAAAAGAGTTTGATGTGAATAAAGAATCATCTTTCGCTCCACAATGGATATATTTACTTGGTTTACCAATGCACTTGTATAGAGTGGATTTCTTGCAAATCTTGGCGACCCATTTTGGTTGATATCTTGGAACGGACAATGCAACTGTCAATAGCACGAGAGCCTTAGGGGCATGTATCTGTGTTGAGGTCGATCTGTCCGTGGAACCTGGGAAAGGTTTCCCTGTTGTTTTGGCTCCTAATACTTGTATTTGGCAGGAAGTAAAGTATGAAAAAATGGGCTTTAATTATTCCAAATGTTTCCGCCAAGGGCATACTTCAGTGGTTTGTAGAGTTGGCCAAAAGAAAGAGGATGGCAAACAAAAGGATAAGATGAAATGGAAGCCAAAGATTAATCAAGAAGCTTTACAAGGAGCCGATGTGATGAATGGACGAGCAATGGAAGTGGAAAATAATGCAGGTCCGTGTAGCACTAATGTGGTGAATGAAGGGAAAGTTCCACTGGATCTTGAAAAGGCTGTGGTGGAAGATCAAGAAAATACGAAGCAACCTATGGATGGTGTGGTGTCACCGCAGCTGCTTCTTTCAAACACTAATGATGTAATACTGGAAGGAATGTTGGGCTGGAAGGAACGTGCATCAAAGGGGGAAAATTTGGCATGTCCTTCAACAATGCAGATTCTTAATAAAGAGAGCAGTCCGAAGGGTATGGTAGCTGTGCAGGAAACTGAAACTGAAACTGAGGAAAAAATAGAGGAAGCTGGAAGGGATAAGCCGTTGTTTTCTACTCAGAATGTGGGGGGCGATACAATAGAGAGTAGCGATGAGGAATGTAAGGAAGTGTGGTGTGATGAAAGGAGTCTTTTTGTTGGTGAAATGTTTAAACAACAAATGTCATAACTGGGATAGTTGAGGATGTGAACACCGGTTTAAATCAAGAGGAAATGGCATCAGGTTGTGTGTCAGATAGTGAGGAAGGGGAAATACCATCGAGAACGGGAAAAGAAAAACTGTATGAGTCAGATATCGAACACGGTTCGCTAACTGGAAAATCTAAAATGACCAAGATGACATTGGTAAGGAAATCTAAAAGGGTTCATACTCGTTCTCAAAAAGGAAGTTGATGAATGAGACAATTTTTTTCTGGAATATCAGAGAGTTGCGTAAGTCTCGAGGTAGGTTGAAGAAGATTCTTCCTAAATCTCATGTCAAACTATGTGCCATTTCGGAGCCCTTTGCAGCTGAGAGTCAGATGACTGCACTGGGGAATTTCTTATAGTATAATTATTCTATTTCAAATGAAGGACAGGGGGCAAACTGTGGTTGTATTGGCTAGAGCCGAATGATTTTGAGGTTATTTTGTGCACATCCCAAACGGTTTCTGGATGGTTGGACATGGCTGGCCACCGAATTATGATTACGTATATATACGCCAAATGTAATTATGTTGAAAGAAGGGAGCTATGGCAGCAACTGGAAGCAACAGCGATGCAAGCGGAACACACACCATGGCTTGTGTTAGGAGATTTTAATGTGATTCGTATAGACTCGGAAATGATTGGTGGTAATCCAAGACCAACCATTTCTATGTCAGAGTTCAATGAATGTTTAGATTATTGTGCTTTATTTGATCTAGTAAGTTCTGGCCAATGGATGTCATGGTGTAATGGCCATGCAGGGGTTTCTAGAAGCTGGGCAAAGCTTGACAGGGTGCTAACAAATGATATTTTCTTGACAAAATTTGGATTAGCTCAATATAAATATTTGATGCAGAAATGCTCCGACCAATGTCCAATGGTGGTTTATCTGGAGGTACTGTTTACACCTTATGGTCTTGCGCCATTTCGGTTCATGAATATTTCGAGCTTGCATGAGTCCTTCTTCTCGTTTGTAAAGGATGTGTGGTCCAAGCAAGATACGGCATTGGGCCTTCCAAAACTTGCCCTTCGGCTTAAAATAACCAAGGTGGCCTTACGTGTGTGGAATAAAATTGTCTTCGGGAGAGTGGAAGATCATATAAGGGGTTTGGAGGAAAGAATGGAGTATCTAGAAAATCACTTACAAAATGCTTTCTCTAAGGAAGTTGAAGCTCAGTTCTTGGTTACAAAAAATGAGCTCCACATTTGGGAAAAAGGGGAAGCTGAACGTTTGGGTCAATTGGCAATAAAAAATATGGATGTCAAAGGGAGACCAAAACACGAGTTTCTTCCACTCGGTTATCAAACAAAGGAGGAAAAAGGGCCAGATCACTAGGATGGTGCTTGACAACGGTAGAATAATAGAAGGGGCTAAATCAGTACATTCTAAAGCTGCAGAATTTTTTCAACATTTTCTTTTGGAGAACTCGGATGTGGAGGATTGTGATATCTCGGATTTGATTCAGAGTATTATTTCTGAGGAAGAGAATTCAACAATTTGTGCCGAACCATCAGAGGAAGAAGTGAAGCAAGCATTTTTTTCCATTCCAAAAGATAGTAGCCTCGGTCCGAATGGGTTCGGATCCGGGTTTTACATGTCGTGCTGGGAGATTGTGAAGTACGATGTCCTTGAGGCGGCTAGAGAATTTTTCAGAGGTATATCTTTATCCAGGTTCTATTCATCTTCTTTCATTGTTTTAATTCCAAAAGTGCTTAATCCCTCAAGTTTTGACAAGTTTAGACCGATTAGTTTGTGTTCGGTGGCATATAAAATTTTTTCAAAGATTATTGTCTCAAGATTGACTAAGGTTGTAGATAAGATAGTTTCACATGAACAAGGAGCTTTCATTCCGAGGCGTAGTATTTTTGATAATATTACTCTTGCACAAGAAATGGTGCATTCGTTGCATAAGAAAAGGGTCGGGGGCAATGTGATGGTAAAACTTGATATGGCAACTGACTATGACAGGGTGAATTGGGGTTTTCTATGGAGGGTCTTAGGGCCTTCGGTTTCTCTAATAATGTTTGCAGATTACTTCAAAATTGTGTGGAGGACCCGTGGTTTTCTATTATGATGAATGGGGTTTTCATTGGTTATTTTAAATCAGCTCGGGGTTTACGCCAACGTGACCCTCTATCACCTTTGCTATTCATTATTATGGAGGAGGTATTGACGAGATTACTTAGAAAAAAGTTTGAGCAAGGGAGAATTGGTAAATTTCATCATCCGGTGGGTGCTCCTATGGTGACTCATTTGCTATATGCAGATAATATCCTTATCTTTGCGAATGGTGATAAGCGTTCCATGAGAAATCTTGTGAAGACTTTTGAAATCTATGAGACGTGGTCGGGTCAAGTTATTAGCAAAGAAAAATCTGCTATATTTTTGTCAAAAGATATTTCGACAAATTGGAAAAGGGGTTTGTTGAGGCTCACGGGGTTTAAAGAAGGGAAGTTTTCTGTTACTTATTTGGGGGCTCCTCTAGTAGTTGGAAGGTTGACGGCTAGAGTGGTTGAACCTTTTGTTGAAACAATATGAAAGAAAATAGCAAGATGGAAAGGCAAGCTTCTGTCGCAAGGAGGAAGAATAATTTTATTGAGACATGTTTTATCAAGCATGTTGATTCATTTAATGTCTGTGATTAATATTCCTTTAGTAACCATGTCTCGCATTAATTCTCTGTTGGCAAACTTTTTCTGGGGGCAGTTGGATGGTAAGCGAAAGCTTCATTGGAAAGCTTGGGGGAAAATATGTAAGCCTCTTTCGGAAGGAGGAATGGGTTTGAGAGAGCTTAAAGATGTAAAGAAATCACTACAGATGAAATTTGCTTACAGGATGTTAACGGGTAATAGTCTATGGACTGAGTTCTTCAGGGCAAAATATTTGCGTAATATACATATATCTGTATCTGTTGAGAGGCTTACTGATTCACGATTTTGGAAATCGATTAAGTTATGCCTTTCGGAAGTGTTGGACAATGTTAAAGTAATGGTGAGAGGTGGAAACGCATCATTCTGGTTTGATAAATGGCTTGCTACGGGGAATTCTGTTAGGGCTGATGCAGTGGTAAATTCTAAATTATGTATTAAGGATTATTGGATTAATAACTCCTGGAACACTGATCTGTTATTAGAGCTAGTTGGTGAGGAAATAACTGCTGAGATTGTATTAAACATCCAGGCTGGAAAAAATGGAAAGGAAGTGTTTATATGGAAGCCTGCGCTAGATGGTATTTTCTCTATAGGATCGGCATGGGAGGTGGTTAGAAGTAGAAGGCTGATTACGTTGCATCATGAATGGTTTTGGCATAGTGTGATGCCAAAATGTATCTATGTTTGTATATGGAAAGTGTGGAATAAATGTCTAACCGTGGATGAAAGAGTGCAGAGTAGAGGTATTTATTTAGCTTCAGCTTGTGATTGTTGTGCACGTAGAGCCCCTGAAACAGCTGACCATGTCTTATCTTCATGAGAGATGGCCTCGGTGTTTGGTATCGTGCAAGTATGGTGATGGGAATCCCATTTATGAAGCATTGGACAAGGGAAACCATAATTATGATCTGGTTTTATTATGCAAAGAAATCTTCCATTAAGGGTACTGTAATTGGCTTAATCCCCTGCCTCATTACATGGTGTTTATGGAGAAGAAGGTGTAAGGCTAGAATGGAAGGAATGCAGGAAAATGAGGAGAAAATATGGAGAGATGTTCGGTATTGGATTAAGTTTTTGGCTTGGAATCTCAGCTCTATCCAAAAGCTATCAAGACAAGATTTTAAAATCTTAGAAGAATTTCATGTGCAACGTCCAAGTATGAGACAGAGAGTTGCAAAAATAATCACTTGGACTAGATCTCCTGCGGGTTGGGTGAAATTAACTTGCGATGGGAGCTGTCGTGGAAATTCGGGTAATTTAGATGGTGGGGGCATTATCCGTGACGACAATGGGGTGGTAATGGCGGCATTTTCAGCTCATTTTGGAAATGATACGAATAATGGGGCCGAATAAAGGCTATGTTAGCGGGTATTCGTCTTTGCAAACAATTCAAATTTTTTAATGTCATAATTGAGACCGACTCTTGTATTGTGGTAGATTGGTTCCTGAAAGGGGGATGTACATTATGGTACCTTTGGGATTGTTGGGAAGAGTTAAAGGGGAGCTTGAGGGGTGTAACTTTGTTGTGATCCATCAATTTAGGGAAGGCAATAGTGCAGCTGCTTTTTTTGCTAGAGAAGGCAAGTTGGGTAAGAATATTATTTATAAAGGGCATCTTGGCTTACCACGACATCTAAAAGGTATTACATGGGTTGAAAAAATGGGTATCTCTTATTTTCGTGTATGATTATCCTTTGGTTTACTGGTTGGTTTCCTTGTTTTGTTTTTTGATTATTTTGTTTTGGTTGGGTTTGTAATTTTTCGTGCTTGGGTTTTGTTTGGTTGGATTGGTGGGAGAAGTTGTAATCTCCCAGACATCTGACTAGTAATCTCTAAGGTATGCAGTTGTAACCAAGGTATTCTTCCGCTATAAGTGAGGGTTGATTAATAAAGTTGGGATGGGGCTACTGATGGACATGTGGCTATCGGCTCTTTAAAAAAAAAGAAAAGTCTCTGTTTCTCTTAAACTTTACACATTGTGATCATGCTGTTTCATTGCTCTGTGCAGCTTCATTACTCCGTGTTGTTTCATTGTTCTATATTGTTCCAATGTTCCGTGTTGTTTCATTGCTCTGTGATGTGAATTGCAATTGATGGTTTAGGGTGAAAACCCTAAACTTTTTTCCAAATTATAAAAGAAAAGGATGTTTGCGGCACCGAATGCGAATGGATATGACTTATTTTAGTTATGCCTTACTTTAGTTACTGCTGGAGAGAAGACAAAAAATGTTACCGTTGGAGAAAGGACCAACAAAATGTTACCGTTTGGAAAATGACCAACAAAATATTACCATTAGAGAAAGGACAACAAATGTTACCGTTGTAGAAAGTACGACAAATGTTACCATTGGCGGAAGGCTAAAAAGAATGGAACGTTGGATGAAGGACAAAAATTGTTACCATTACACAATACAAATAAAATCTTACCGTTATATATGCAGACAAAAATATATTAAAAAATATCATTGCATAGGAAATCACATAGATTTAAGAAAAAATTATTATTCGTAATACTGTACTAATTTAAAAAGTATTATTGTATACGGGTAAAAACCGTATAAAGTGTTTATAAAATATAGTAGAATGTGATTTTTTAAAACAAGAGAAAAAAGACAAAAGATTTAGTAGTTAAGAATGGAATTGGAAGTGAGAGAAAAAAGTAATAAAGAAATAATAGGAAAAAGTTAATTTAATAGAATAGAGAAAAAATAGGGGATGAGATGTATGAGGTTTTTTAAATATAGGTAAAATTTAGGATAAAATTTAAGAAATAGTGTATTTTAGTTAAAATTTAGAGAATTGTATAGGGAACCGGATGTGGATGCTCTAAATTAAAAGATATTTTACTTGTTCTTGATTTGGTTTTTTTATTTATTTATTTATCAATTAGCCAATTAACAACTGATCATCCTTACAATTGCGAATTTTATGGTGTTGGTTTCTCTATTAAGGAAAGGGTGACTAATCGCACATTGTTGAATGGACGATAGAAGGGTAACTTATATGTATTGTCCCCACCACTTGAAGCACGATTCTACACTCGATTTCGAACTGTTTCTAAAGAAGTGTGGCATCAATGGTTGAGACATCTCCAAGCATTTACACTTAGTGTTCTTCATTCTTAAGGCTTTATTTATGTGCTCAACAAAAATAAAAACAACTCTCTTTGTGAGACTCGTCAGTCAGCAAAATGAGCAAACTTCTATTTTTACCCTTTGCTACTATTGGTTTAAATGTATTTCATAAGTTTATTGTGATTTATTGGGACTCGCCCTAGTTTTATCTATTGGAAAACTTCAATATTATGCATGTCTTGTTGATGCTTTTTCTAAATATATGTGGTTTATTCCTTTATGAAAAAAAATCTGATTTTTTAATGTCTTTATTTTATTTAAGAAACTTGTCGGCGTCAGTTCAACAAAACTGTCAAAATCTTTCAAACCGATGGTGGTGGTGAGTTCACCAACGCCCAATCTTCACTTCAACAACAAGGTTTTGATCTCTCCATCAATACTCAAGCCCTCATACCCCCGAACATAATGGCTCAGTGGAACGACGACATCGAACAATTCATGAATTAGGTATGACCTTAATTACTCAAAGTGGTGTTCCAAAACGTTTTTGGGTCGAAGTTTTTTCAACTATTGTTTTCTTAATAAATTGTCTTCCTTCCACTACATTAGATCTTAACTCACCATTTTCCTTTCCTCATGGTCATTATCCCGACTACACATCTTTTCGGGTCTTTGGGGTCTAAATGCTACCCATATACTTCGGACAATAAGCACAAAAAATTTGACCCAAAACCTCTCCCATGTATTTTTATGGGCTATAGTGACAAACACCAAGAGTATAAATGCTACCACCCCACCTCTCATCGGACCTTCATCTCCTGACATTTTATTTTTTATGAATCCACCTTCCCTTACAAACAACCCGGGAATCTCCACCTCCCTCTCACTTTTGACCAAACTTTGTCAACATTTATGGATTGGCATTCACCAAGCTCTACACTTTCTAATCCAACAAGTGTCTCTTCTGTTTAAGTACCTCTTCCACCAACTGACTCCAAATTACCAGTGATTGGAGTCACCCCTATACCATCTTTGACTCTCGTGGAGTTGTCGCCTCTGGCGTCACCTTGAGTCGAGCCTCCTAATGCCCAACATGATGACCTTCCCCCCTTGTCTAGCCCCTTTCCCACCCATTGATCCACACATTTCGGATCCTCCTTGCCACAACATGGTAACCCGCTCTCAGGCGAGGCTCCGCAAACCCAACCTAAAGTACGCCCACTATCACATGTTGTTGGCCTTCCAAAGGAACCAAAGACAATATGCTCCGCCCTTAACCATGCTGGGTGGACCAAAGCACTGCAAGATGAGATCCAAGCTCTCCACGACAACAACACTTGGACAGTTGTGCCTCATTCACCTCACATGGATGTTATTGGTTGCAAGTGGGTCTTCAAGAGCTAAATCAATGCAAATGCTACTCTTGATCTGTTGAAAGCTCGCCTTATTGTCAAGGGCTTCCACCAAATTGATGGTGTCAATTATACAGAGACGTTATCTCCTGTAATCAAGCTCGGCACCATCCAGATCATTCTCAATATTGCCCTTGTTTGCCATTGGGATATTCGCCAACTCGATGTCAAGAATTCCTTTCTCTATGGCGATCTTGTGGCGCCCCCAACTTCCATGTACGGACACACACGGAAATCGAGACACCCGGGATGATGACAACGCGGTCACGCACCCCATCGACATGTGCTGAGTGTGTGCAATGCAACACGTGTACAATAAAATACGCAGCGGAACGGTAAAGTCAAATAACTAAGTACCAGAGTTTAATACAATATCAGAGTACTGAAAATCCACATGTCAACATAATACAATTTTCTTGTTCATAAAACAAGCTCAAATAAAAATACAAATACAACATAGAATATGATCTTCAACACAAAAATA